>BPMX01000002.1:1148588-1338588 GCA_019972555.1 Ustilago shanxiensis | reverse complement strand
GCCAACGACTGGCCCACGATCAGCTCTGGTCCTGTTCTGTTCGTGTCCACGTCCAACCTCGTATTGGCCTTCGTGGTTTCCTCCACGTTTCCGATCCTGCATGATTTCGGTTGAGAGGATAGATGAGATAGAAGTGTCTGTGCAAGCTTTGCCCTCCATATATCAAGACCGAAGTCAAAGACCAACAAAGACCCAAAAACCGCCAAAGCATGTCTACGCAAAACCCGGGTTTCACTTCCGACTTCCGTGCCTCCAGACGTAAATTGTGTACCGGATGTCGATCTCACATTGCTGTCACGCGTCTAAATTTGTATGCGGTCTGCATGTCATCTAACCGAAGGTCCGCAGAGAGTGACACAGTTGTGGAGGTACAGTGATGGATTGCGTTATCAGCTAATCCTTCGCACTTCATTCATTGCTTTTCCAGCATCAAGTAAAGGGTCGCTTCAACCTCTCGACAACACCACTCTACTTTCACACCTCGAACAGATACGTATGATATCTCTACGCTAGCTTTGCACGACTTGATCGCAGCGAAAGGGTCCATCTTGGAACGCACATAAACTTTCTCCCTTCCCCTCACGCGGTGTTATTGAGGATTGACAGCTGGACGACGAAAAACAGATGTTGGTATTAAGAATATCACCCTCGCCCTTGAGGCAGCTATCGGGCAATGCTCTTCATCGCAGCGTTGTTCCAGCAGCATCATCCAATATAGGCACCATCCGAACTATTCGCATTGGTAGCTCAGCAACTCATCCTGAAATCGCAATCTCGGACATTCTCACCAATGCTGCCAAAGCACAAGGTCTTCGAGCTCCCCTCCCCGAATCACTTTCTCGTATTGTCCGTTCCGAACCACCCGCTAGAAGATCATGGTTCCGCACTTCATTCGATTCCAAACGAACCGTCTCATCCTCCACAAACGCCTCTGCATCTCATTCCTCTTCCGTTGCATCCCGCGACTCGCCCAAAACGCCGTCAAAATGGCCACGCCGAGCAGCCATCCTCGTCGCTGCCTTTGGTGTAGGCTACATCATCGACGAATACTTCAACGCTCGCACAGCCCAACGTAACCTTCTCACCGCCTACACAGGTCTTCAAATCGCATTAGACTACAAACTCAACTTTGACCGAAATTCACTCGAGTCCATCAACGCCCTTCACGAACGATGTGCAGACAAGCTCATGTACGTCTGCGAAAAGAATCAGGGTCTCTACATCAAACTTGGTCAAGCTATTGGTTGTCAAGCTGCGATTCTACCAAAGCCTTATCATCAGTTGACGAAGCTCTTCGATAATGCGGAAAGACTGCCGTATGAGGAAGTGAGGAAGGTGTTGATTGCGGAACTGGGTGCGGATCCGAAGGAAGTCTTTGCAGAGTTCAACGAGGTTCCTGTTGCAGCTGCCAGTGTTGCTCAGGTACATAAGGCAAGGTTGAAGCCTCCTCCGGGTAGTCCTGAGGGAACGTTGGGAGAAGAGGTAGCGGTGAAAGTTCAAAGGCCGAATATCAGGAAGTATGCCAAGTGGGATTTGTGGTCGTTTCGAATCCTACTTCGGCTTTATGAACGGATCTTTGAACTACCTCTTGCATTTTCGGGACAGTATATTTCGGATCAGATCGAACAAGAAACTTTCTTTCAACAGGAATTGGCCAATTCTCTTCGAGCCAAACATGCCATCGAGACAGATCCGGAAACATTGGTCCGCAAGACTTGCTACGTTCCCAAGTTTCACCAGGACTTGTGTACACAGCGGGTTCTGGTAATGGAATGGATCGGAAACACTTGTCGTATGACGGATCGGGAGAAACTGGAGGAATGGGGTTTGTCGGCAAAACAAGTTTCAAGATCAGTCTGCGAAGCTTTTGCAAGTCAAATCTTCCAGCATGGATTTGTACAGGCGGATGGACATCCTAGCAATGTTCTTGTTCGTAAGCATCCGAATGGGAAAAAGGGTCAACATCAGGTGGTGCTGATTGATCATGGTCTTTATGTTGAACTTAGCGAGGATTTTAGAAGAAAGTATGCGCAGTTGTGGAAAGCGATCTTCACCCTGGATCTTAAGACGTTGGATGAAATCACGGTTGGATGGGGAATGGGAGAAGGATCGTCAGAACTTTTTGCTTCTGCTACACTATTACGACCTTGGAGCAAGCCGAAGGACAAAAAGGAGGGTAATGGGGAAGGTGCTCATGCTCGCAAGACGGATCTTGAACTTCAACGAGAAATGAAGGAGAAACTCAAAAGCTTCCTTGTCCATACCGAACTACTGCCCAAAGAACTTTTGTTCGTCGGACGATCAATGCGTATCATCCAAGCCAACAACCAAGTTCTCGGTTCGCCCGTAAACCGTCTCAACATTCTCGCCAAACATGCCGCCGCCGCTCTCATCGCAAACACACAAACCCCGAGTCTCTATCGCGTTTTCAAACCCCGTTCCACCACCCAATCCAGCCTCAACCAACGTTTCTCCACCTGGATCAAAGACAGACTTGACTTTATCCGCTTTCGAACCACCCTCCTCGTTCTAGATCTGGCTTTTATCGGTTCAGGTTTAACCCACTGGTTTAGGTTCCTCTTCAGAGCACCTGTTTCGGCATTGATGGGGAAAAGTGATCCAAAAGCAGGCGGATTCGAAGACGATTTGGAACAAAGCATGCGTCAAATGGCAAGAGACGAATTCGGTGTTGAACTCGACGAAGGCGCTTTTGTCGGTTAGACCCCTTCTCACCATTTATAGATTTCACACGATAGATCGCCAATGAAACGACATTCTCCCCCCCCCCCACACACAGACTACGGCCGGACGGTTTAGAGAATGAAAAGAGCGTGATAGATTAGAACAGGGAAGATTACAAGAACGCGTCCGAATGTTTGCGACACAGCAAGAGATCCCTTGGGGTATAACAGGTTCGATTCCGAACCAAAAGAAGAAATCCCTTCATCAAAACAGGGTGAGGAAGAACGATCACCAAGCAGGTCTAGGAGCCTGAATTTCCTGTGGTTGCATAGATGCCAATTGCGGGTTGAAATGACCAAAGTTAGCAGCTGCCGAACCGTAGTTGAATGGCGGTGGCGGTTGTTGCTGTTGTTGTTGGTGATGTTGTTGTTGATGAGGATCGTTGGAGAACATGTTTTGCGTGTTGTTGGAAGGAGACAAAGTTTGATTCCATGCTGCTTGATTTGCGTTGACAGAAAGACCTCCGGCATGGGTCTGTTGCTGTCCGAAATTGAGATCGTGGTTGCCAGCGGGGTTAGAGGCATCGCCGTAGAAGCCAGTGGTGTTGTAACCGTTGAAATCTGCCGAGGGAATGTGGGTGTATTGGGGCTGGTGTTGTTGTTGGTGCTGCTGGTGATGGTGAACCGCATCGTCGCTGTAGCTCTGATGCATGGCAGGTGGGGGCATGGGATGGCTTGCATCGGCTGCAGGGGCACTGTTGGCAGCAGCGTCAGTGTAGCTCGCTGTACCACCGGCGGTGTTCTTCCTAGGTCTGCCACGACCACGCTTAGCAGTGGCGAGTTGAGATCCCGAAGCGGCAGCAGCGTCGTCATCCGCAACAGCTGCTGCTGAAGTAGAAGCCTTGGAAGAGTTGCCTGTCGAGTTGGTACGGGGACGCTTTCGGTTCTGAGCAGCGCGTTTGTTCGAGCTAGCTTGCGATTCTGAAGGCGAAAGACCATCCTCTGCATCACTTGCCTCTTCTCCAGACTGGTCTTCTCCGCCGCTCTCACCAGCACCATTGGGCGGATCGGGCGCGTTCAAACACGCCTGAATCAGGTTCCTTCCCTCAGCCTGCGTCACAAGCGCTTGCAACTTTGGTGTGGTAAAGGTATAAACAAGACCGGTCTGCGACACAACCAGCAGCAAAACCTGGGTACCTGTAAGAGTCGCAAGCTCGTAAGCCTTCTTCATGATACCAGCTTTACGTTTGCTGAAAGTGATGTGTCTTCGAGCATCGTCTTCGATGAATTCGATCTTGATCTTACGACGGCCGGTCTTGAGATCGCGTTCACCTTTGGCTTCGGTACGTGCACGTTTGCCCTTTTTGCCTTTACCCTTGCCTCCATCTTCAGAGTCGCCGTCGTCGTCATCGCCTTCTTCATCGTCTTCCTCTTCTTGGTTCTCAAAGTCGGCAGGAGCGGTGAAACCAGCTGCGAGATCAAAGTTGCCGGAAGCGTCCTTACTTGAGGAGGCGAGCTGAACAGTGCCAAAGGGAACGTCGTAGACTGGGCTGTTGGTGGAGGAGCCTTGTTGACGGACGCCAACTATGCCAGCGGATAGGCTGGACATTTTGTGATGCTGTTTCTAGAGATGCAATGAACCGATGCTGCGATTGTATGTTGTCTGTTCCAGTGGTCCGAATTGATAGAGAGAGGCCAAGCGGATAAGTGCAGCCGTCACGTTGGAGACTTGTGAACGATGCTGATGGAAGGTAAGGGGAGACAGAGAGATAGAATGGAAGTGAAACAGAAAGAGTGAACTGCGTAGATGGTGGAAAGGAGAGCAAGTGTCTCAGAACAGGCAAGCTGAGCTTCAACCAGAGGAAGGGAACAGCCAACTGTTACAGTTAGCCACCAGTCGTAGAGTTGGCAGATTGATGCCGCTGTTTGGTGTTTCGAGTTGTGCTTTGCTAGCCAGCCAAAGGCATGTTGTGAAGGCTCTCGTCCTCTTGCTCCGTCTCGTCTCCGCAATCTTGGAGCAACACCAAACCACAACCACAGTTCAGGCTGTTTCTGCATAAGAAGTTGGCATAGCAGAGCAAAGCAGAGCAAAAACAACAACAACACTCTCAGCCGAGCGAGAGGATACTGGCGCTGCTGCCTTGTTTTGTTTTCGATTCGCCGTATTTACCGGCAAGAGTTGAGCATTGAAGCCGTGTTATGCGCGCTCAAGTGAGTCTACAAGAATGTGCATCCGGTCTGCATCCTTTTGTATTGCTCTTCTTCAAATCCCCCTTCGATCTTGATTTTTCGAAGCTCCAAGTCGGAATAGAACTTTGCTTCTGTTTGAATGTCTACTGTATGGCAAGCGTTTCTTTTTGTATTCCCGCCCTTCGATTTGATGATTTTGAAATTTGAAGAGGCGCTTGTGTGTTTTGAAGAAACAGAAAGAGAGAAAATGCCTCGGAGCGCGTCGAGAAATGTGGACGAAGCGATTGCTAGCTGTCTCGCTTGCAAGCCGAACCAAAGGGTTTGAACGTCAAGGATCGGTGCGATGCCAATGAAGATCGCCCCGATGGCAATTTAACGTTCGGGTTGCTTCCGAAGGCTGTTCACGATTTGTGAGACACACGACAAGCAATCTGAATCGCACGCTTGCAAGTAAGTGGCTTGAACGATGAAGAAAGTCCGCTCAGTCAGCCTCTTTCTTATACGCAGCCTCGCAATGATCATACAACTTTCCCCGACAAGACCGACCAGACGAACACCCGCACATCCGCATACGTACATCAACACAAAACCATGACAACTAGCCCAAACGAGATTATCAGCAGAGTGCAGCTCAACTGAGTCAAGGAAGGAAGCCATCTTTGTACTGTATATGCTGGATGCTGTCTTCCAACACGGCTTCGTCTCGCTTCTTTGAAATGGTTGACCGATCCGAGAACCAATTGTCAAGCCTTGTCGCGTGATCCTCTTCGTCTGTCTCTCTCTCTCTTTCCAAAGGAATATAGCATCGCGAGGGGCATGATCTGGTCGATCCTGCTGCCGGTCGATTGTTCAAAACTGGTCAACGACCATCTTTGACGAAGGTCAGTGCAGCGAGATCCAACAAAATGTCTCGGGCTGACGCGGATGTCGTTTTCGCTCTTCTGTTCCCGTTTCCATAGCCTGCCTGCAAAGCATTTTGCCATTCCCGTCCACAATCTCAACAGATCTGCACTTCCATGCATAGCTAATGCGGAACACGGGAGCAGCGCGGCAGCAGCCGGGGTATGGTATGGTATGATGTGATAAGGTATGAGAAGCTGCAACATCTGCGCCTCATTGGACAGATTGTAGTGGATGGTCGCTGGTGAGGATGCCCCTCCCACTCGAGGGACGGCGGGATCGATCTGAGGACCATGCTGATTTCGTTTTACCGACATTGACATTCGGGATCGATCCGAAGATCAAAGCACCACTTGGAAGCTCAAGGAAGAAGAGGAGAAGAAAGGCGACTCTTTGAAATGTTTCTGGATTGTGCTTTGCGAGGATCGAGGGTTTGAGGTGAGGTTGAGGTCAATTTCATGCTTCGATGCGAAGCAACCGCTTGTCCCTTCACTGCTTGGTTGCAGAGAAACAAGAAAAGCGGAGCAAAATATGCAGGTCAAACACACCTCGCAGACAATTGAGACGTCACTTTGTGCTTGGCCCCTCTCAGTCCCCCACACACACAGTCACTTTGTTGCTCAGTCACGAAGTTTTCTGGTAACTTACCTTCCAACCAGGGCACAGTCGCCAAGATTAAAGAAATTAATTTCTAAAAAAAATTCGTTCGCAACCTTGTCTGCTGCTGGCGAGACTGTGTTTAAGTTTTAGAGCTCTCTTTTTCTTTAGTTCATGTGTGGTGGGAGGGAAGCGGGTCTTGTGCTTGTGCCTTGGCGAGAGCGTTGTCGGGAATCAGTCAGTCGAACTAAGCTCTGCCTCTGCCTCTGCCTCTGCCTCTGCCTCTGCCTCTCAGCATTTCCGAGGAGAACGCCTCGCGGGACCGCGTCTGAACTTCCTCCAGATACTGTAGTCATGACTGATGCTCATGGTTTGCATGCATGGTTGTCTCGAGATCCTCAGTCGCATCTCATCGATTCATTCATCTTGCTGTACAGTACTCATTCGCTCGATCTCTCTGCACTCCTTGACTTCCAACCATCATCTCATCTGAACACCTGATCATTCTCGGCTTGCGATATCAAAACCATTCCATCGTCACGAGAAATACTTAAAACCGAGATCCACACCTCCGCACAGCCTTGCCGAAGCTCCACACCACATACAACACCACCCTTCTTTTATCTCGCGCCTTGCATCAACGGAGTCTGAATTATTTTGGGACAAAAAAGTCGACTCTTCCGCCAGATCTTATCGTGGCGCACCTTCACCGCATCTCCGTCATTCTTTGGGACTTCCTCTCGAAAAGCTTCGTAGTGTCCAAAGTCGTCTTTCGTTCGACCATCACACTTCACAAGAACATCGTACGGGTCGCATTCACTTACCACCGTCTCGACTCGATTCTTCTGCCTTCCCGACTCCGCATACTGCCATCGCCGGTTCTTCCGCTTTCCACACACAGCGTTTCACGACTGAATACGACTTCTTTCCTGACTTAGCCTGGCTTGCTCTGTCGACATCAAACCATTCACTTTCACCAGCGGACTAAGTCATGGCAATTCCACCCGTCGACACGCCGGCACATCCCACCATGACCGCTCCCAACTCTTCCTCGGTCGATTCGCTCGACAATGTCACCCCGCACTCCTCTACAATTGCCCCAGTGGCCCAGGTACGCCGAAGAGTACCCGGTGGCAGCGCTACCTCCAGAGTGCTCCAAAATCACTATCCACCTAAGGATCTTCAGCACGAAATCCAGTCGGGTCAATCCACACCCTTCATCCCTTCTGGTCTCGCCACTCGCGCACCTATCGTTATCCGCCCCTCTGGTCGTCCTGGATTCAATGCTCCAAAAGCTGCCACCTTCTTCCTTGGAAAGGACCACGAACGATGGAGGCAATACGATCGCGAACGATTCTCGGGCTTGTTTGGATGGGAGAGGATAGCCAGCGCCATCAGCAGTGGCAGCAGGCATCGCGGCAGTAGAGGAGCCTTCTCTTCATACTCTTCCGGATCAGATGATGAGCATAGCGACAGTGGAACGTCGTTTCGATCTAGCCGGTCTAGATCCTCCAGATACAGTGGTGGATCACGTAGCAGGAGGCCGTCCGAGGCAATCACTCCGCCAATGACGCCATTTGATACGTCGGATCCTACCACCAGGCCAAGACGTTTCTCGACGAACGGACCCGAAGCAGCATTCTTGAGACACGAGACGGTCATTGGCATCCATACGCCGAGAAGACGGTCTTCGGCTTCGAGTGATGCGCTGCCATTCTTGCGACCGTTGGCTCAGATCAGGCCACCCAGCGGACAGGCAAGTGCCGTGGACGTGCCCGAGCCTGACTCCAAGACCAACGATTCCGCGACAACAGAGACACCAAGCCGTTCCAAGAAGATCAAGCACTCCACTGAAGAACGACCTTCCAAAAAGAAGGACAAGAAGTCCAGCACCAAATCACACTCAACAAAATCTCGCGCCAAAGAAGCACCTAAACCCAAGCCCGGTCCTCATGGCATGCTCGACCTTGATGAAGCTGCTAGGCCGCACCTCCGTCGACTGAGATCAAACCTCGAAGAAGCAGCTGCAGCCGCTGCTGCATCAACCGAAGCGACACCGGTAGAAGAGGAAGCGGAGGAAGAGGTGCTGGAAGATGCTGTGGGTTTGCAAGCTTCGCTGTCTGACGCAGCGCTAGAGGGCAAAGGCCCTTTGAGCGCTCAAGACCTGCGTTCGCTTCTGCCGGCTACACCACGCTCACCGCTTCCGCGCAGCTCGTCTCGAGGTGCACCGCCGTTGAAGCTTGCGAAACGTCAGAAGCCGCAGACGGTCGAAGGCACGCTATACGACAAGACAGGTCCGTATCGGGAGGGAGCCGTATCAGACGGGTTGAGTGTTCGGCTGTTCTCTGCCATCCAGGAGCCTCGTACGAGCTCGTTCGAAGATGCTGATTTGTCGAACAGTGAACATCCCGTCACAAAGCCATGGGGTCGACGCGGTTCAAGCAGTAGCTACGACGACGGAGATGCGGTTGATGATGCCATCTACATGTCTGCTACCCGTCGACGATCGAACAGCTCTGGAATGGAACGTAGACCTTCTCCCCGCTCTTCCTTCTCTGAATCGGACCCAACGTTCACAGCCGAGCCCGAATCGGCGGTGGACGACAGCAATCAGGTCTACCTGATCACTACCCCTGACAACCGAGTTTCTTCGGCTGCAAAGTTGAGAAGATGGGCAATGGATACAGCAGGAAACTTCTACGCTGCTATGGAGATCAAATCCATCGAAGCAAAGCTTCGTGCCGCAGACCCTTCTGCTGGCAAAGTCACACGCCAACTTGCCCAAGAACTCGAAGAGACCTATCTCGATGATATACTGGATGAAGTGCAGAAGGCACAAACTCTCAATCCCACCCGTAGTGGTGCAGTATCCAAGATCCTCAAGACGGAAGACGATCGATACATCCGACTCGAGGAAGACTATCCGGAAGAAGCATTCTTCGTCATTGCAGGTTGTGAAGAGGCCGAACTCAACGGAGTGATACTTAACATCTTCACGCAGGCGATTAGGACGTTAGCTAGGTTCCATAAGAGTGGATGGATGCATGGAGATGTGAAGCTGGAAAACTTGATGTTTGATGAGAATGGATCATTGGTGGTGATTGATTATGAGAATGCGAATCCGTATAGGGGGATTCCGGGGGGTGATGGACAGGTGCAGTTGGTGAGTTATGATTGGATTCCGCCTGAGGCGTCGCCGGGTCCGATGGGGAGGAGGATGGGGCCGAGTGGTGATTTGTGGGCGTTGGGTTGTAATTTGATCAGGGCCTATGCGTTGAGAGATGGAATAGAGGATGTGCTGGTGAGGGAGGTGCTGTTGGGAAAGGGGCAGAAAGGGTTCCTGGACAAGATTGGCAAGTTGATCAGTCGTAAAGAGAGAGGGGCAAAGAATGCCCCGAGTGACGACTATTTTGCACCTAAGAGTGTAGATGCGGCTGATGGTGGAGCACAAATTGGAGTGGCAGGTATGCCATGGGACATCTTTGCATACCACGTTGATCTTGAGCCCATTCTCAACGACACGGTTGCTGAAGAAGAATGCTCGCTCTCACACTCCCACCAATGGTCCGTATCCGATTCCGCCGCTCCTCCCACCACCACCACGGACGACACATCCTCCTACTCCGGCTCCTGCACCGGCAGCACCTTCAGCACCATCCACACCACCTCCATCACCCCCGAAAGCTCCGTCGGTCCCTCCTCAGGCCAAACCTCACCCAAACCCTGCCACGACCCCCAACCCACTGCACTCATCAACGGCCTATCCACTCCCCTCCCTACCCCAGCCCGCCTTTTGTACCGCTTCGCACGTTCTGCACCCGAACTTTTAGTCTGGGTCCTATCCCGCTGCGTTGTAGAATCCGTTTCACAACGAAACATCGCCGAAGCAGAACACGAAGGTCTACTGCTAGCTGATTGGGTCGAAAAGGAAAGAAAAGAAATGTTGGAGTTGGGGACCAAGGCGGTAGATGCTGCGATTGAAATGAGTGGTTCGGTTTGGGTTAGACCCAGATTGGATGAGGCTAGGAAGAGTTTAGGATTGGAGTAGATGTCAGGGTGGAACGGTTGCTGTAACCGCCCCTTCCTTCGCATGTTCTCAATTCAACACATCTGGTACACATCATGATCGAGCGTTCAGCTTGAAAATGAGCGGGAATCTATTGCAAAACAAAATCTAAAGAAGCTATGAACGAGTGGAAAAGCCTCTCTCCCTCCAACTGTTTTACTGAACACCTAAGCGCTTCTTACTCTGTTCATAAACAACATAACTGATGCTTACCGCAGGCACGACCTTTGCTAAGGTAGGGACTAGACCTCTATAAAAGCCGACGAAACCTTCTCTGACGTAGGTCTTCTTCGCCGCATCCCAAAATCCATCATACGTTGTAGGGTGAGCAGGTGTTCCAGCTGCCTGCAGTCTTGTTCTGATCAAATTCAACGGATAAACTGTTGTAGCACCTACTGAACCTGAAACTGAACCAAAACTAAGCAGAGCCAGTACACCCGGTTCCTCCTTCCCTGTATACTTGATATAGAACAACTTGATACCTTCAAAAGTGGACATATCAATAGCCGAATATGGGAAAACCCCAATCAACCCAGCTGTTAAACCTCTATAATAGGTTCTCAAACCTCCTGCTTGCCACATATCCTTCGCTGTCTTTGCCAACAGAGCATTTCCCTGCAAAGAAGTCTTAACATTCTGACTCGACATCAATCTGGTCTTCAACGTTTCCACCGGATAAATAGCAAGCTGAGAAGTAATACCACCAAATCCACCAGACAAAAACCTAGAAGTACCAGAAATATCCCTAGAGTCCGAAACATTGTCCACATACTTGGCAAAAGCTCGTTTCGCCGTTTCGTACGACAAGAACTTGATCGCACTCTCCGGGAAAATCTTGAGACAGTTCAATCCGTTTCCAACCCAAAACGCTCTGAGGCCACCACCATCACGGTAGAGGTTGAAGAGTGCTTCTCGAAGGATACCGATACCTTGACCTGCAGCTTTGGCTGTAGCGCCGGACTGGCCGGACACGGCGGCTTTGGCAGCATCAGCTACGTCAGGCGAGCGAGCAGTGGTGATGAGGTAGATCTTGAGTCGATCGAATGGAGCAGTGGCCGTACGAGATACTGCGCCTGCAATACCACCTGCAACCAAAAATTTAAGAGCAACAGCACCATGGATCATGTCGTTGTCTTCATCTTCCTCCTCCTCTTCGTGGACTGTTTTGGCAGCTGCGGCTGCGGCTGCATCCGATGCCGCTTTCTGCTTTGCTTCGTTGACTTGTCCACTGCTGACAGAAGTGGTGGGCGAAGAGCCATCGATGGCGTCCGCTTTCTCCTCCACAGCCTGTGTAGCTGCGGCCGCAGCTGCCTCTTTATCCTTCTTCAACCTCTCTGCTCGCTTCGCCTCCTTAACTGCCGGAGATTCTCGCTTCTTTTCTTCCCCAGCAAGACTCACATCACCATCAAAGTTGACCGCTGCAGCACCCCTCTCGGTTTTCCCCCATCCAACAGCAAGCTCTGCAAAGATGCCTCCCATACCGAACAATCCAAACGCCTTGCGAACCTGGTAGAATCTGAAGATCTCCGGCACAGATGGCTTGCGAGGAAGCAGCAAAAGATAGTCCCTAAACTCGGGGAACGTGACATAGGTCTTCTCTCCACTAGCATGAGCCGAAGTACGAGTGCTGGTCAGACTGGCGACAAAGTCGTCAAGCGAGATCTGCGGAACATCGATGCCGGCGCGATCAAGAGCAGTACGAATCTCTTGAACGTCTAGACGCATATCGCCATTCTTGTCCATCTCGACGAAGATCTTGTAGAGTTCGCGCTCCTTGTTCTCGGCATAGGCCAGAAAGCCTTCCCATTCAATCTGACGTTGTCTAGCACCGCCGTCATCATCGACCTTGTGACCCTTGCGCACTTTTTCATCGCGGTCGCGGTCAGCAGCTCGCTTCTTGTGTCCGACAGCGGACAGACCCCAAACACCGCTTCCGGTCCATCCTGCTTCATGTTCCATGTCTGGAGGATTGTGGCCGTAATTGAGTGCTTCTTCGTCTGAGCCTTTGCCGTAGCCGAGATAAGAGCCGATAGAGCTCAAGTAGGATGGCGATGATGATGACGAGGTCGAGGAGGAAGTTTTGTCTGTCTCGTCTTTGATGCTGGAGCCAGTCAATGACTTGGGCAAGATTTTCTCCTTGACTGCGGTGAGGGTTCCCTTGGAAGCTTCTGCAGCTTCGTCTTTGGCGTCTTGCGCCTTCTCGCCTCCGAGCCAAGTTGGCAGACCCCATGACGAGGTCCAGCCTGGATTGGCGTCACGCCTAGCTTGCTCATCCGCAAGTCGTTTTCGCTGTGCCTCGATCTCTTCGCGGCATTTGCGACACTGGTTGAGAAGCTCTTTGGCATATGATTGTCGTGGAGGCGGTGGTGGTGCAGGTAGTTGAGAGTCTTTCGATGATGACGAGGATGACGCTGATGACAGAGATGTTGAAGAGGAAGCTGAATTTGAAGACGAGCTTGAAGAACCAGCCTCTGGTTGTGACATAGTGCAGGCCTCGAAGCCAACAGTGGAGTTTCGAATATCTGAGGGTGCGAGACTACCTCGAGCTAAGCTTCCACCGGCACCGTAACGAGCGCGTCGTGCTGACTTCATCCATTCTTCCCTAGCTCGACCTCCTGCTAGGGCCTGTTCGTCATCCTCATCTAGTAGGGTGTCGAAAAGACCACGAAGACGAATGAGACGAGCTTGTGGTGGCTCCTCAGCTCGGAACTCTTCGAAAGAAGGTCGACGAGGTTTTGTACGCTTCTCCATGGCGGAAGAGGCAGCTACGGCAGAAGAGGAGGAGGGCGAAATCCATGAAGACCAAAAGCTAGATCCAAGGCGAGAAGGTGAATCTGGTTTGATGTTGGACGAGCTTCCGGCAGAAGCAGTGGATGTGGATGCGTTAGAGTCTGTAAATTTGGAAGAGGTGGCAGGAGTTGTAGATGCTTCTGGCGGTTCTGCTTCACCTGTAGAAGACCTGCTAGTGGAAGCGCCAGGCGCTTGTGAGGAGGAAGCACTGGCTGCGTTCATGCTGAGTCCGGCTCGTTGAACGCCTTGCTATACGAAAAGGATCCTCCGGCCGATCCTATGCTAGGAATTCACTTCCCAGAAAGCAGCACTGTATGGAAGAGGGTGATACTACGAGCTATTCGAAGCAAAGTTCTCTTGTACGAGCCGTTCTGAAGATGGTGATGTACGTTGAAGTGGGAAGTGTAATCGAAGGTTGGTGAAAACAGGGTGAGGAAGACAGTTTGAAAATTCGTTGTGTGCAACACACAAAGCACAGCACAGCACAATCGTGAATGGTTTGCTCGCACCAGCCTCGTGCTCACCTATGACAAGTTCGGATCTCTCCACTCAATCGTTGGCTCTTTTGACACGCACTGCGCATCTTGAGCCTCGAAATTGTCATCCTTTTGTGGTTTCGAGTTCAGTCTTTTCTCTCTGATTTTTTTTGCGACAGCAGCTCACAGAAAGACGGAAAAGAAAGGTTACTCACCGTACACTGTATCGGGCCTCGGGCCTTGGCAGCTTCGCACGAACCACATCTAAAACCTTTGCCGTAGGCAACCACAGTAACTCGACTAGCGCGGACAAGGCGCGAGGTTCCATCTACATCATCTAACGCCTATACCAAACAACAATCAACCCTTCTTGTTGCTATTCGCACCAAGTTCAAGCCGGCAAGAAGCGTAGAGGACATGCCCCTCTCGCCTGTGTGTGCGGAGAAAGGAAAGGGCTGCGAATAGTTACCAGGATCGTCGCCGGATAATACATTTAGAGACGGGCCAAGCATAAAGCCAGGAAAAGTTGATCCGCTTTTGGCATTTGTTATACTGTATCTCCTTGCTCTAGCCGGTCGAGCTTTCTAACCGTGAATTCCTTGTCTGGCAGAAATTACGAGCCAACCAGATGGTGTGCATTTCGCATTGACACACCTCTTCATACCACAAGGTTGCTGCTTTCCTGAGCGCTTCGTTCACCCCTCATATCGAAGCAGCTCTGATTCGATCTGATGTACGCTTCCAGTTCGCCGCCGAAGATATCGTCGTGATGCTGTCATGACATCGTTGACAAAGTGTGTTTCTACAGTAAAGGATAGGAAGAGTCGAAGCACGTGACGGTCATCTCTCGGCTTAACATTGCTTTAATCTTGGTACGTGCGAATGACGCGTTTGGTCAATAGTCGCGCGTTTTGCCCTCTCTAAGATCACACAACTGCGCGACCAACACCTCACTCCCTCTCCGTTCTCCAAAGTCACACTCGGAACGCGCACACTACAGAATCACATTTTCAAGCTATGAAATTCAAATACAAAAGAATGTGAAATTGCTTCTGGATTTGAATTGGTGTTGGTCGCTAACACCTGAAGAAGGGGAAAAACACTTAGACACAGAGAGACGAAGGGCAGCTAGCTCTCTCTGCCTCTTCGCAGTTATGAAATTCTTGAGTTCGTGAAGCTCACGCACGCACGCACGCAGGCAGGCACGCTCGCCTGTTCGTTCGCTGGCTCAGAACAGCAAAAGAGCAGAGCCAACTCACGGTGCTACCAATCCAACACACACACACACACACACACAATTCTAACACAGCGTCTGCACCAGCGCCCGCGCTAACCCCCTTCAACGTCGTCGCGGCATCGATCCCATTCTCATCGCCACCATCAAGACACCCTTCGCTCTACGTTACTTCTGAGCGCACCTACTTTTCTTCCTACTCATCCTCTTCTCCTACTCGTAAGTATATCTGATTTAGCTTCACTTGACTTTGGCGAACCACCTCGATCGGCTTTCCAAAGATCTCGACCTACATCTCAAAAGCTTTGTGGCATTGAAATCGTTGCTAATCTTCGCTTTGACTTTGACATCTACGCTCACCTCTGCCTCTGGTCCATCCCGCCTCTCAGCACCCTAAACAACATCCAACAACATGCGTGAGGTCCTTTCCCTTCACGTCGGTCAGGCCGGTATCCAGATCGGTAACGCCTGCTGGGAGCTTTATCTCGCCGAGCACGGCCTTAGCCCCGATGGTCGCATCCTCGAGGGCAGCCCTTCTGAGAACGATGACGGCTTCTCCACCTTCTTCAGCGAGACTGGCAGCGGCAAGTACGTCCCCCGCTCCATCTACGTCGACTTGGAGCCCAACGTCGTCGACGAGGTCCGCACCGGTACCTTCCGTTCGCTCTTCCACCCCGAGACCCTCGTCACTGGTAAGGAGGATGCCGCCAACAACTACGCTCGTGGTCACTACACCGTCGGTAAGGAGCTCATCGACCAGACCCTTGACCGTGTCCGCAAGCTCGCCGATGCCTGCTCTGGTCTTCAGGGCTTCTTCGTCTTCCACTCTTTCGGCGGTGGTACCGGTTCCGGTTTCGGTTCGCTCCTCCTTGAGCGTCTTGCTCAGGACTTTGGTAAGAAGGCTAAGCTCGAATTCTCGGTCTACCCTTCGCCCAAGATGAGCTCTTCCGTTGTTGAGCCTTACAACTCGGTTCTCACCACCCACACCACCCTCGAGAACTCTGACTGTTCGTTCATGGTCGACAACGAGGCTATCTACGACATTTGCCGCACCAAGCTCGGCATTGCCTCGCCCGGTTTCACCAACCTCAACAGGCTCATTGCCCAGGTCGTCTCGTCCATCACTGCCTCGCTCCGATTCGACGGTTCGCTCAACGTCGACCTTAACGAGTTCCAGGTCAACTTGGTTCCTTTCCCTCGTATCCACTTCCCTCTCGCCACCTACGCTCCTATCCTTTCGGCTGCCAAGGCTGGTCACGAGCAGAACTCGGTTGCTGAGATGACCTTCTCCTCGTTCGAGAAGGGTAACCAGATGGTCAAGGCTGACCCCCGTGACGGCAAGTTCATGGCTTGTTGCTTGCTCTACCGTGGTGACGTTGTGCCCAAGGACGTCAACTCGGCCGTTGCTACCATCAAGACCAAGCGTACCATCCAATTCGTCGACTGGTGCCCTACCGGTTTCAAGATTGGTATCTGCAACGAACCCCCCACCACTGTTCCCGGTGGTGACCTTGCCAAGGTCTCTCGCTCGCTCTGCATGTTGGCCAACACCACTGCCATCGCTGGCGCCTGGGGTCGTCTTGACAACAAGTTCGACTTGCTCTACTCCAAGCGTGCCTTCGTTCACTGGTACGTTGGTGAAGGTATGGAGGAGGGTGAATTCTCCGAGGCCCGTGAGGACTTGGCTGCCCTTGAGAAGGACTACGAAGAGGTTGGTCTTGACTCGGTCGATGTTGGTGAGGAGGACCTCGAGTATTAAATGTGCTCTACCTATAGCTAAGTGAGGGGGTGGGTATTGTTTGACTCGATCTTTGAAGAGATCTTGAGTAGCAAGTTTGTATCTCTCCCGCATGTGTAGCTTCTGTCCTCTCTTGATATCTATAGCCCCAAATCCCCTATTTGTATGATGGTCCGTGTTTGTGAGGTTGTTGATGCTGTCTGTGCCGCGAGAAGTTTGGAGTACAAGAGCTCAAGTTTTCAAAACTGAGGTCAATGCTTGAGAACGACGTGCAACATCGGTGCTTATCGGAGCGCTTCAGCATCCTTGACCCCGTCGTCTTGTCGTGGTGCTGAAACTCATTGCGACGACTGACGAAGAATCACATTTGATCTCAAAAGCAAGCTTAGGTGACTGCAACATAGGGAAGTCGTAACTGGATTTGTGAGTACTGAACATGTGTAGATGGCGTATGAAAGGATGAGTGAACTTGGCATGGTGGGGGGGAATGCTTTGCATGTGTGAATCATGATTGTAAGAGATGCTTTATACAGTATCGTGGAAGAGCTGGGGATCGAGTTCGAGCGGGCGATCTAAACTTGATCCCATCGCTTCGAACTGCCTAACCCGTCTAGGTCGTCTAGTTGTGCAAGTGACTACTACCTAATCCATGAGAGCCCTGAGCAAAAGGGTTGACGGAAAACACCTTAAGCACAGGAGGAGACTTGCTCATATCACTGGTAACAATCACAGGTACCTGCATCAACTCCTTAATCTTCTGTCTCCTCTCTCCTCTACCACTCTCCTCGACACCGTCAAACTTCAAGGCAGCCTTCTGCAAGCTCTTTCCTCTCTGCTTGCTCTCCTTAGCAGCCTCAATGTTATGCTGTCTAATCAACTCAGCTGTGCTCGTCTCTCCCTCTCCATCCTCGTCGTCAAAGAGAGCAGCTTCGTCGGTCTGCGACTGAGAAGTCAACTCCATCATAGCATGCTGCTGTGCTACCTCCTGCAACTTCTTGACATGCACATCGTCCGATGTTTCAGCCAGCCAAGCAATCACATCAACGTTGTCCTTCCAGTAAATGTTGAGTGCATGCTGCGAGTCATCGTAGATGTGATTCTCGATAGGCATCTGGTCGACATGGACACGCTTCTCGATACCGAACTCGGGAACAATGACGTCAAAGGCTGCGTCGAGGACACCCATAACGGTAGCAGGGCGAACAACGGGGCCATAACGCATGGTGAGATCGTGAATGAGCAAGCAAAGGAAGAGATGGGCACTCTGCTCCTGAGCAAGCTTAGCAGCATCCTTCTTGACGTTGCACTGTTGAGCGATCTTGGCCATCGTCTCGCGGTCAACGGGGAACTTGTCCTGGTTGGCGAGCACAGCTTCAAGTTGACGGTGAACCATCAAGTCAGCGTATCGACGGATGGGAGACGTGAAGTGAGTGTAAAGGGGCACATTGAGTGCATAGTGGTGGTACTTGGCGATGTCAACCATACCAGTGCAGAAGTACTTGGCCTTCATCATGGCATTGGTCACAAGAGCCTGCAGCGCCTGTCGGGCGTTGTCATCCTTGATCTCCCTCAGACTGCGGTGAAGTGCACCGCCCGAGGAGATGTCAATTTCGTAGCCCATCGATTTGGCACGGCTCAAGAAACCCTCGAGACGTCGATCAAGGGGCCTCTCGTGTCGGCGAAGAAGCGCCAGATCAGGAAGACCAGCAGCGATCTGCTGAGCAACAGCCATGTTGGCCTGAAGCATGAACTCTTCAATGAGCCTATGGGCGTCATAGCTGGAATAGATGCTGGCGTCGGTGGGCAAGCCATTCTCATCCAACCTAAAGCTGAGCTTGACATTGTCAATACGGAGCGCACCTGTCTCAAAGCGACGGGCTCGCATCTTCTGAGCCAGCTTGTGCAGAATAAGGATATCATCGGCAATCTCGTTGGATTTGTGATCCTTGATCTTGTCCTTGGGCAAATCGCCGCCCTCGATGACCTTTTGTGCATCCGCGTAAGCAAGCTTGGCACATGATCTGATGACCGACTTGCCGAACCAGCTCTTGATCACCTGAGCGTCCTTGTTCATGGTGAAGACGGCAGAGAAAGTCAGCCGCTCAACGCCGGGAACAAGCGAGCAGAGCTCCTCGCTAAGAGTGGGAGGAAGCATGGGAATGGCACGCTGCACAAGGTAGACCGAAGTACCGCGCTTGCGTGCCTCCCGATCGAGACTAGAGCCGAGCTTGACAAAGTGCGAGACATCGGCGATGTGAACACCGACTTCGAAGTTGCCATTGTCGAGACGAACGACGTGAACGGCGTCGTCGAGATCCTTGGCTGTCTCGGGGTCGATGGTGAAGACGCGGTGAGAGCGGAAGTCCTTGCGAGTCTCGTACTCTTTCTCGGGGATCTTCCAGGGCAAAGGAGGCAGACACTTGAGTGCACCCTCAGAGAAAGCCTCGGTGGCAGAGCTGAGTGTGTCCTTGAGCAAAGCCTGTGTCTCGGCTTCGACATTGCCAATGACACCAATCTCCTCGACAAGAGCACCGAAGGGGTGAAGAGATGTGATTGGCCAGCGCTTGATACAAGCAACGAAGAGACGACTGTTGAAGCTCTCCTGATCCTCCTCGGCCCAGAAATCTTCGGGAGCCTGGTCTGCAGGGATAGCGATGAGAGGCACTCGCTTGTCGGTGGGACGGAACCAAATGATCTTGGGGCGGGGCTTAACCTCAGGAGCTAGGGCACTGGGACCATCTCGCTGGATGCGCTCGGCTTGCTGCTTCTCCTTGGTAGCCGCGGACGAGGGACGAAGCATGGCCAAAGTACCGGAGAAGAGCTGACCAGGAGAGCGTTCGACGATGGCGACGACGTGACCGGCAAGCTGGGGTGGGCTCTGCTCGGTCTCCTCCTCGTCTTCGATGAGTCGAAGCTGAGCGCCTTCCACTTCGAGGTCGTCCTTGGCCTTGTCAGGCTTGCGAGAAAACTGGCCGCTCTGCTCTTCCTTGCGCTTCTTCTTGTCCTCCTTCTCCTTCTTGACGTTCCAAACCTCAAGAGGATCAAGCAGCTCAACGGCGACGAGATCGCCTTCGAGAGCGCGGTTGCGGTCTTTGGAACCGCTGATGAAGATGTCACTGTCAAGCACCTCAGTGGTAACATAAGCGTCACTCCTGTTGCGCTTGTTGATGCGGAGAACACCGACGACGATCTTGCCGTGAGCAAGCAGAGTAGGAAGAGTGCCTTGAGGAAGGTAATTACCGAAGAGAGCCTTTCGCTGAACGGCGCCCGGTCCGTTACCAGGGCCTCCCATACCGCCACCGAATTGGTTGCCGGTGAAGCCACCCATAGGGTTGAAGGCACCACCGATAGAAGGTGCACGGTAGTGGCCAGTCATGGCAGCCGACTCACGGAACTGGTGAAGCATAGCAAGATGGGCTTGAGCCTGGGCAAGGTCGACGGTCTGAGGTGGCTGAGCGCCGCCGTTCATCCGCCATTGAGTGCTGTTGCCACGACCATGACCACCACGGGGCCCGCCAGCACCTGCACCCCCGAAACCATCGGCAAGATCGTTCATGGATCCGCCCATGCCGAACGAATTAAGACTGACGAGACCACCTCCGGCCATGAGATAGTCAGCGGATAGATCAGTCAGCTGAGCAGAAGGACGACTGTAGTGACCGACGGTGGGTTGGGAAGGCTGGTAGGCAGCTTGAGCGGTGCGCAAAGCGCTGGCAGTGCTAGGGAAGGAGAAGTCGGGGTTAGCCTGCATGACGGGGCCAGAAGACTGCATGGCGTCCGAGTTGGGAGACTCGCGTTGCTGCTGCTGCTGATGCTGGTGCTGATGGGCATCCGAGTGACGATGCTGTTGGAGCTGTTGCTGCTGCTGCTGCTGTTGTTGCTGTTGCTGCTGATTAGCTTTGTTGAGAACGTTGACAGAGTGACGACGACCATGACCTCGAGGGAGGTTGGAAGGCTGAGCAGCGGGCTGACTAGGAGCGGTAAAATTGTTGAGAGCGCTGTTGAAGGTGTTACCGGTAGAGAAGCTGCCCATAGGTCCGGAGCGAGGAGCATGACTCTGAATCCTACGGTGGCCACCAAAGCCATGGTTGGTGCCGTTGAGAGGGTTACCAGCTGTACCACTACCAGACTGCATGAGTTGCTGCTGTTGGAGCTGTAGCATCTCAATCTGCTGCTGTAGTGCGATTTGCTGCTCAGCAAGCATCTGGCTCTGAGCCGAGAGCGAGGTGACGTTGCCGCCAACGCTGGCGGCAGGTTGGTGACCGCCTCGATTGGAGAGCAAGCCGCTCATTTCGCTGCCAGTGCGTCGATGAGAGCCATTACCGGAAGAGCCAAAGCTGAAGTCGGAGGCGTGTCCTCGCTGACCACGAGTAGGATCAAAGGCAGAGGCACCGTAGCCGATGGAGCTGGCGCCATCGTCGGTCATATCATCGGCCTCGCTGGGGGTCTGTCCCAGGCCAGATCCGACGTTGTACCCAAGGTCTGCGAAGCGGCTTTGCAGGCTCAACTGACGCTGGTGGGACAAGTTGGCGCGGAAGTCAGCCGACGAGGATGTGTTGTTCGCGTGACCGGGCTGATTCGAATGGCGAGCCACGGCACTCTGAAAAGCCGCATTGCCTGCGAAACGAGGGCCGCCTTGACGAGGGAATGTGGATTGAGGCTGAGACGAATGAGAGACGTCAGGAGTGGTCTCAGCATCTTCGCCGAGACTCGCAAGACCAGCGGGTCGGGAGGCGAACATGTTGCGAGCCTGGCCAGCACCGTTGAGATTGAGCTGCTGTTGCAAGTGGCCCTGCAGGTGATCGGTCTGGGCAGCGAGACGATTGCTCACCGCGTTGAGATCGCGATGATTGTCTGATCGGTCCATGGCAGTTGCGAACGGATGAAGACCGTTGGGAGCGTCTTCTCAGGAGCAAAAGCTGTGACCTGAATGAAATGTTGGTGGGTGGTAACAGAAAAGCAGGAGTTTATGTCAGAACAATGCCTGCGAAACGGGACACAGTTGCTAAGGTAAGCGCAAAACACTTACAAAGATGAGGTGGCGAAAGGATTTATCGTAAAGACGTGAGATGGTCGAGGGAGCGATGTCTTGCGAAAGGAAAGATTGGTGGAGTTGCGAGCCCAGATACGAGCAGAGACAGGGTGTGAAAGGAGAGGTTGTATATGTTGAAGTGTGCGTGTATGAGGTGGATGCGGAAAGACGATGCTGAGAAATGCGGAAGGTGTATCAGATTATATAGACGATGCGAGACTACGTGCAAATGCTGATGACGAATAGAAGGGACAGAGGAACGATCCTAAGGTGATTGTACTGGTTCGACAAGAGCTTCCGAGCAGATTCCAGAGCAAGGATCAAGAAGACCGAGCGGTGAAAGGAGTCGATGGAGTCAAGTGCAGTGGTTCCGTTGCGAAGAGGAGAATAGCGTCGGTGAGTCTATAGGAATGCCGAAAGGGGATGGAGACAGCGGTCAAGATCCAGGACGGATAATGCGATAGCGGGGCGGGTCGAGCCAGGAGGTCGATGAGAGGTAAAACGAAGGTAAGTACGAAAGAGGGACGAAAGCACCACCTCGAGGCGGACCAAGAAGTACTACAAGATCTGGTTCGCGAGGGTGAGCGAACCTTGATGTGAGAAAGATGATGACGAGGAGAAAGAGGTGAAGAAAGGATTGAGTGAGTGTGAGTGAGTGATTGATTTGATTGAGTGGGGTCGAAGCTGTGGCTGACCTTCCAAAGCTAAGCAGAGAGATGCAGCTTCTCGTGTGTGTACACGTAAGAGAAGGGTGTGTAACTTACCGCTGCAATTCGGAACTGCGTGTCTGCGTGTGTCTGTGTGTCTGTGTGTCTGTGTAAGGTTACGAAGCGAGTGTGCGTGTGCCAATCGTCAAATCAAAAGAAGGGTCCTTCTCAGAGTCTCTCACATTCTTCTTCACACAAATTGCACTGTCTTGCTTGACTGAGCGGAGTCGAAGCTGCACTTCCGCTCCACCACGGTGGCGCGGCTCACACAGAGGCTGAGTTCAACACTTTCTCACGCACGGTCATTTTCAGATGTCACGCTCTCCTCAATCCTCACTTGCAAATAAATCGCCGGTACTTCAACCTCACTTTTCTTCTGTCTTAGAGCTGCGACGCATGGGCATTCGACAGCGTCAGGCAACGGAATCGAATCTTGTGCAAAGACTCTTACAATTCGTCATGATGTGTATGAGCTCAGAACGGTTTGGGTAAGGAAAACTCTTCTTGTCAGCTGAGGGGATCAACGCTCAGTCATGTCAAACGGCTCGCTTCCACAAAGGCTCCTTCTTTGATCGTCTCGCCTCGCGTGCGAATGAGCCATTTCTTTTCGCTTTTTTTTTTCCTTTTTTTTCCTTCCCTTTTCCCAAGATTTTAGCGTGTGACCATGCTAAGCTTGACAGCCAAGGCTTCTGCAATTGCAATGCTCACGGCATGGTCTTCACTCGACAGTGTTGGCCTTTCAGAGGCTCTTACGGTGAGGTGACAATCTACTTCTGATACTGAGCAAATGGATACGAGTGCTCCTAGTCGATTGATTGCAGCAGCATTGTGATTCTAGCAGCGAGTCCAAATAATCAAATTCCAGTGTAAAAAAACAAGTGAGACGAGAAAGACTCAAAGTTGATTCGAAGACATGACCAAAAACTCTGGCCAGAGAGAGAGATATCTTGCCCGAGGAAGCACGGCCGTAGATTGGCCTACTCAAGCATCTGTATAATCGCTCTCTGCAGAAGCTGCGATGACCATGATCCGGAACTTGATGCATTGGAGCTATCACAGGTAACAAGATGGTTCACACAATTCATAACCTTAATTCATGGGAATTCCTTTTTGTGGTCTGAATTTCTGGAATGAAAAAGAAGGACATTTTCAAAGGATCATGGGAGTTGTCCGACAGACGTCATCGCCTTCCTCTTCGCTTTTGACAGCCGATGCTTCTCAGCAGCAACCGAACCTTGACAGTGAAGCAGTTCTTATGGCTTGTACCGTCACAGGAGCTTGAGCTTCGCATAACCGATTCGGCTTGTGCCACGGTGCACCCATCGGAATAGGGTTGTTCCGTGCCGAAGCGGAGGTGACTCTGGAAAGAAATGCAGCTTTAAGCTCGCGACGAAAGGGTGATGTCGGTCTTCTTCGATCTGAAGATCTGTGTCCGTTCTGCACTCTTTCTAGCTTCAGCTCCGTCGTCGAGCGGATCTTGACACGAGCTCTTTCCGTTCGAGGCCAAGAACACTTTGGCGTTGACGTGCACGTTGCAACTTTCAGCAGAGCTACCTCAGGCATCGAGAGTGCTCGTTCTGAATTATGCTCACGACGTCGATGTCTTGGTCTCGTGTTCTTGTGGGGGCTCCACACTTGCAATCCTCTTCCCTCAAGGACATCAAGGCCTTCTGACGCCTGGGTCTTTGCCTGACGGCCTCAACTTACAGTTCAAACCGGAGATGTTCCACTCAAAGTGGTATGTTTCGCACAGATCCAACTCGTGGTTCGGGTCAGAAATTGGGACATTACAACTGATGGTACAGATTTCGGATCATACACAATAGACTTCAAAGGCAAGTCTTAGCAAACGCAACGGATGCAGATCATTAGAACGAGGCGCACATCATGCCTGTGGGTTCTTCTTCGGCCTTCCGCGAGGCTTCTTAGCCGGAGAAGCCGGAGCAGCCGGAGCCACCGACTGAGCAATTTGTACGATTGGTGCTGCAGGTTGCTGGACGGGAGAGGCCGCAGCAGCGACATCGGCCTTCTTCGGTCGGCCGCGAGGACGCTTGGCAGGCTCATCACTCTCAGTCTTCTCCTTGGGAGGGCGTCCACGTTTCTTGCCTGAACCGGGTGCAGCAGAGGGAGATGCCTGAGCAGCCGGCTGAGGAGGAATCATAGCACGTGGAAGGGGTGGAGTTGTCACTTGGCTCAAGCTGGCGGTTTCGGCAGCGGCAGCGTCGACTTCCTTCTTCGGACGACCACGCTTCTTGGCCGGGGGAGCGCCGCCAGCTACAACTGGGTTGGGAGCTACGGGAGCTACAGGTGCAATGTATGCTGGCTGCGATCCAGATATGGGGTATTGAGCACTAGGGCTTGGCTGGACGGCAGCGGAGGCTTCCTTCTTCGGGCGACCACGTTTCTTGGGCTGAGCAGTAGATGCATCGCCGAAGCTGACCATAGGCAGGCCTTGTCCGGGCATAGGCGCATGATACGGAGGTGCGAAGGCGGGCGAGCTCGAAGGCGAAGGAGCGGCAGCCTCAGCTGCAGCAGCGAGGGATGCTTTGGAAGGACGTCCTCGCTTCTTGGCGGCAGGCGGCACAGATGTCTGAGGAGCGACGGGTGTTGGGAGAGCAGTAGGCGCGAGAGCAGGGGCTGCGGGAGGAGCGGCGGCAGCAGACTTGGGAGGTCGACCTCGTTTCTTCTGCACAGGCTGAGGCGTAGCCACAGGCGCAAGAGGGACATATGCCGCTGGCTGCGGAGGCTGGGGTGGAGTAGCGACCTGCGACTTGGGGGGACGACCTCTCTTCTTGGTCTGAGGTGGCTCGACGGCTGGAGGTTGAGCAACAGCAGGAGTCTGAATAGGAGGCAGAGGTGAAGCAGCGGGAGATGCGAAAGGGGCAGCGGCGGGGTTCTTCGGAGGCCTTCCGCGCTTCTTGGGCGATGCAGCACCGGGGGCAGCGACAGCAGGTGTCTGACTTGGAAGAGGAGTCGAGACGGGCGATGGAGCGACAGGAGCAGGCGGCACACCTGATGCTTGAGCAGCAGCGACGTTCTTAGGTGGACGACCGGGCTTCTTCTTGGGCGGCGATCCAGAAGCGGCAGGCGGAGCGACTTGGCCATTTGGCACTCCCACTGGGAGCGCTTGGGAAGGTGTAGCGGGCGCGCCAGCGGCGGCAGCAGCTGCGGCTTCGATCGAAGCTTTCGAGGGACGGCTGCGGAGAAAAGAATGAAGGTTATGAAGGAGTCAGTACGAGAGTTTCCAGTATGTATACCCATGATTGTGTCCTGCATGACAATCTTATCAACATACCCTCGTTTCTTGGGCTGAGCCTGAGCCGGTGTCGGTGGTGGGAGAACAGTTGCGGCAGCGGCAGCTTGATCCGCAAGTTCCGTTCCCTTCGGGTCGATACGTGCTGACTCTGGAATATCTTCGGCAGCTACATGGCCGTCGATGAATGCGCGAGCAACACGAGCCTTGTCTTCGTCCAGAAGCTCATCGTAGCCATCCTGTATAGCGACCACAACACATCGGCGAGCGACACGAAAACGGGCGTTAGCATGAAAGCGGACCAGCAGCTTAGATCGAGGACTGACGCGTTATTTTCAAATATGGTAGCGGTTCTATGCCACTTACAAGGTCAGCAGGATCGGTGATGCCATCCTTCTCCTGAATGTTGCGGATGATCTTTGGAGTAGTGCTGTGAAGCAGTGACAGCGAAGGCGAAGGCAAGAGGTGTGAGCATGTGCTTGCAATCAAAAGTGCTCGGCCTTTAGTCCTCAGAAGAGGGCTTGTAGTTTTGTGCAGACAGCAAAGCGCGTGTGTGACAGTTAACTAGTTTTCAAAAAAAGAAAATACTCACCATCCCCAGTGTCGCCATTGGAACGACTGATTTCCTTGGATCTCGACAAGCGTTCCAAGACGAAGCTCTCCCTTTGTGATCTTCGTACCAGCACAAGGCTTGGGACCTTTGCATCCTGCACGATTGGAGCTACAATACTCAATTCTGTAAGGCATAACTTCTCAGCGAATGATGGCACAGGATGCGCGAGGATGAGGGTATCTGGCTGGGAGGACTGGTCGGAACTCGGATTTGGTCCCTGGTACGCGGTGAAATGTTGTGCGTGAGCACACTTTGGGTTCTGAGGGTGAACGTGTCTTCGATGAAGTTCGTCGAAAGCCTCAAGGATGTTACTGCGGCAACGACGTCGATGCGGAATGGGAAAAGAGATGGTGAGCGGGTGGATGGATAGCGAGCGAGCGAGTGTGGGGGCTGAGAGGAGACGTCGACGCAGAAAAAGGGCGAGTTTATCGAAAGAAAACAGGAAATGCAAAAAGGCTGCCGAAAATGAAATCATTATTTCAATTTTGGCTGAAAGCTGACAAAAAAGCCCGTCTTTTTTGAGATCAGGCATTGCACCAGTGTGTGATGCACCAGTGTGTGATTGACAGATCAATTTTGCAAAATCCCGTCCCATCTTTTTTCTTTTCCAAGCTTTTCGTTTTTGCTGAAGAGCTTTTCGTCATGCCATTTGTGCGCAGTTGCACGGCGCATCTGAACAGTGCAACCCTCTCACAAAGCTGTGAGTCGGAACAGCGATAATTTGGCCGGCAACAGCTCTCTGCGCCAACTCTATCCACTCTGCCTAACCATGACAGGATACCTCTCAGCAGCCTAGCAGGATGCGGGACATGCAAATGACTCTTTGTTTATTATTAGGCTGAGAGCTGTTAATCTCTAGTCAATGTCTCAGGCATTGCTCCGTCCTAAGACGGAGGAGAAGCTTGTGAGGAGTCGAGCTTCGTGCTTTGAAGAGAAGGAGAGACTTGATTGTCGTTGCTTTTTGAGTAAAAGCAGAAAAGAAGAAGCGAAAAGAAAAGAAGCTTTTTTTCGTGAATGGAGGGTCGCATGAAGCAAGTGGCCCGCATACTGTAAGACTGCTTGCGACTGTTTGAGCCTTGAGCTTTGAGCTTTGAGCTTTGAGCTTCTCTCTAGCTTACTGCAGGAGATGGATCCTTGTCAAAAGCGACATCTGAGAACATATTATTGTTGATGTGTTTGAAGCACAACAGCTCGGTGAATCGAGAGCAGCTATGCTCTGCAGAAGTGCGCCGATCAGGGTCCAACCGTCAAAACGATCCAGACAATTAAAGTACTGAACAACCTGTCCTGCAGCTCATGCCGCTTCTCGTTACATCGCCTCCAGCATGTTTGGCGATGATCATCACAATGCTTTGCTAGCTGCCACCTATCACGCTTAAGCCCGTCACGACACGGAGCGTGTGAACCATGCTTGACGCAGCGTCCAGTCACGGCACTCCTGTGTACATCACAGTATGGGACCTCTCTCCTCCATCCAAATGGTCGAGCGCTGCCTCGACATGGCTTGGTCTCGGCATCTTCCATACCAACATCTTCTTCCCTGATCTCTCCGTCGAATGGGCATATGGAGGACACGGATACAGAGACGTCAGCGGCATTTTCTCCTTGCCACGAGACCCAACCTTGCTCGATGCTGTACATGCGCGAGTGCAAGCGGCCTCGACTTCGGATCCCGTACTAGAACAAAAGCCCGAAACACTGGACGGCCTTTCATTGCTAGGTCCGGAAGCTATTCCGTCGCCCGGCCCACCTCCATTGCCGGACGGAAAGTATATGGGAACCTACTTCATAGGCTACGCCGGTGACTCTGCTGCAGTACCGTCATACGCAAGCTCGCAGTCTGGCAAGGCAGCCTTCCGTGAGCCGACGGAGCTATGCGAGCCATACTTTGTTGCAGCTGCCTCAATACTGACGAAAGCGACCACAACCGGTCCGGCGATCTCAAGACCGACACCCAGCGACAGTACCTCACGGTCGACGTCAATTCGGCACCCTCGACACCGTGGACAGAGGCTAAGATCTGTCACTCTCGTGCAACAGACAATGCAGAGCCTTCGCAAGGACCCTGAATGGATGGGTCCCAAGTACGATTTGCTGACACACAACTGCAATCACTTCACTGATGCTGTCTGCAGGATGTTGACTGGCTCCGGTATCCCCTCGTGGGTCAACAGAAGCGCAATGCTTGGCCGCCATGTATTGTGGGCGGTACCAAAGTCCATCTTGGACATCGACACTGGCGTACAACTCGAGGACGACGATATCTACGACGACGACGACAACGACAACGACTAAGATAGCTCAAACCCTCCGCCCAAGAGCGGAGGCTTGCAGACAACACAGCTAGAGCAAACATCTCGTCACACATAGACTTCACACAACACAGCAAGCTTTAATCTGATCTGAGCTGTTCATGCACCCAACCTTTCATAAAGCAGCTGTACCTGACACATTACAACGTCAACGGCGTTGATTGCTTTGTGTGACTACCACATTCCCCGACATCCAACGCGATGGTAAAGTACCAAGTGGTAGTACGAAGGGGTTTTCTTGCTGCTCTGCGTCAAAGCCGGCTTCCTTTATCGGGACACAAGGTACACAGACAGATGATGTTGACGATCACGAACGAATGTCAAAGAGTACTGATACAGGTTGAATGAATCGCGACAGAATCTGTGAATGCTCAACGACGCTTCTGCTTCTTCGACTTGGCTCCCTTACCTCCCTTCTTGTCTGAGCTCTTCTTTGGGCTTGCTTCGACTTTCTCAGCCTCTTCAGCAGCTCGCTTGGTACCCTTGACAGAGATGGTGGTGTTGAAGCCCTTGAGATCCTTTCCGCCGTTCTTTCGCAACATGTTAGCAACCTCAGCTTCAGCTTGGTTCCAGTTGGCACCATCATCATCATCCTTGATAGCATATTTGGCTAAGTCCATCGAGTCAATGAGCTTTTGCTTAGCTGCTCGGAGCTCTTCGTCGTCCTCCTCATCTTCGTCCTCGTCTTCCTCGTCTTCATCTGCATCCTGCTCGTCTTCATCGTCTTCCTCGTCATCGTCATCATCTTCGTCCTCATCCAACTCGCCATGAGCCTGACCCTGCTTGTTGTTAGCTAAAAACTCTTTACCAGCATCTCGCAACTCTGATTGTAAATCGCCTTTAAGAGCAGTCCAATCGTCACCCTCATCCGCACCAGCTCCATTTGCCTTCTTTCTGAGTGGCGCCCTAGCATCGAGACCAGACCCAAGCTCGGGCATAGACCGAGCAATTGCCTTCTTCTCGACCTTTCGGAGACTCTTCACTAGCAGACGAACCGTCTTCACAAAGAGCGCCATGGCCTGTTGCAGTGGCAGATGAAGCTCGGCGCTGACGTCGTCAGGGGTCTTCCTCTGCAGACCGATGGCAAGAAGGAGAGAAGACTGAAGACCGGAGAGTCGAAGCTCTTCTTCGTCTTCGGCAGCGTCGATGGCTGAGACAGCTGCTTCGTCCTCTCTGACAGCGCGGAGACGGTTATTGAAGTACAGAGCTGCAAGAGTGGGGAGAAGGTCGAGGACGACTGACATTTCGACCATGTTGTTGGAGTACGAGTCGAGACGCTTCATGTCGAAGGGGGTGAGGAGGGTGCGGAGCTCGGCAGCATTGAGAGGTGCAGAGGTCGAGGAAGCGTCTTCGTCGGCATCAGCGAGACGAGCACCCTGTGTAGCTGCTTCGAGAACAGTCAGAGCAGTGATAGTGGAGAACTCGCGGAACCTGTACGAAAGCAACGAAATGAAACGCTTGCGGAAGTCGGCTGCGAGCGAACCAAGCCAAGCTGAGCCTGTGGTCGAGGTCGAAGTGTCAAGGGCCTTGAGCTGCACGGTGGTATACTCGCCTGTAAGGTCATTGGCGATCTGTCGGACCCACAATGGCGTATAGCCGGCCTTCTTCCAAAACTTGAACAGCTGTGGTGTCAAGCCGTACGAGACACCCAACCAGTCGAGCTGCTCAGGACGACGCTCCGACAGCCTCTGCAGCAACGCAGGCATGCGTGCTGCGTCACGGACACGAATCTCGTCACCCTGGAGCAAGTTGGCATCCTTGGAGATTTTCTTGTCGCGGACAGCCGCGAAGGTTTCGCCGTCATCAAGATCATCTCGCACATTGTCGACGTCGAGAAGCTGGCCGCTGTAGAATGCTTCAAGTGCCTGCAATGCGCGAGCACCGTAACCCATCCGAGCGTAGTCAGGATGAACAGCGATTCGCACGACACGAGCACCAGAGAGAGAAGCGAAATCGGCATCCTGAAACTGTTGAGCAACGAGCCACGGGATGAGATCTCCTGCCTCACGTGTTCCACGGCTGAGACTGTTGAGAACAGCGCCACGGCTGATATTACCTTCCAGCGCCACCTGAATAACGCACAGCGGCTCAGGTAAGCCGCCTTCGTTGCCTTTGAGCGGTGCAAGCAACACGAAGAGTCGGTGACCAGGGGCATCACTCATCAACTGCAAGTCATTCGGCGAATTCTTGTAGTGGCTTGCAACGTACAAGGCCATCATTCTTTGCAGGAAGACCTCCGAGGCCGGATGGTAGCTGAAGAGCGCGTCCCGGTTGACCATGTACAGGTCACAAGACGAGGGATGGGGGCAACCTTTCGCCTTGAGCGCAGCAGAGGAGAGGCGCGTGAGGGAAGCGTCGAGGCAGAGCAACTGATGAAGCCATGATTCGATCTTGTCTCCACGCGAGTATCGAATAGGTTCCTTGAGCTCGACCTCCTTGAGCGAGCGAGCGGCGAGAGCAGCGCCGGCAGCGCGACCTGTGTTGAGACCACTCTTGCCTTCTTTGCGCGACGACTTCCTGGAAGAAGCCGCAGAGTCGTCAGCGTTGGAAGCATCGACAACGCCACGAGCATTGTCACGGAGTTGTTGTATGAGCTTGAGGGAAAGACTGCGTCCGGTTCCTTCGTAGCCGTTGATCGTGGAAGATAAGAAAACCAAGTAAGGACCCATGAGGTTGCGCACCAATGGAAGTGGGATGGCAGCGGCTTCGTCGATAACTACAAGCTCGGCCTGCCCGAGCACTTGGTGGTCCTGTGGCTGGATGTATTGAATCGTCTGACGGTGGCCACGGAAGATGTTGACACGGACAACGACGTCCTTCCACTCGCCTGTACCTCTTTGTAAATCCCAATCGGCAACTTCTTCATATCCGAGCGCATCGAGGCCCTTGAAGACAAATTCGAAAAGTGTCTTGAGGTTCTCTGGACTTGGTGATGTAACGAAGATATTGCTGTAACCATGTGCGACTGCAGCGGCGATACACAGGCCGAGTGCAGCCGACTTACCACGACCACGCGCTGCTGTCAATGCCACTGTAGTGGAGAGAGACGAACTGGCGAGGATGTCGAGAATGGTAAGGACAGCCTTGGCCTGATCGAGGGTCTTTGCATGACGAACGACTTCACCAACGACCTTTGTTTCGCGGACTTGATCTTTGAGTTCCGAGAGCTCCTTCTCTGCCTCGACGCGCTCTTTACCCTTACGGACGGTGGAGCCGACACCTGTGCCTGCGCCTGTACTTGTCTCGGGAAGAGGCTTGATGTCCTTACCCTTGCTGAGCGGAAGCACGTTGAGTTCGTCATCGAGCAGAAGCGTGTCCTGATTGGCACCAAGGGAGAGAAGGAAGCGCTCGTTGAAGCGTGCCACCGGATCATCGTCGGAAGCGTTGGATCTGTAGCTCCTGTGAACGTCCATTCCGAGCGAGTAGAGCTGTCGCAAACTCGACATTGTCTTCAACAGCAAGATCACGACACCTCCACCTTCGACTGTCTCGATCGTTCTTGCAAGCATGTTGGGCGTCACCGCCTCAAAGTCTTGCAAGATCAACATGCCGTATGTCTGACCGAGGATCTTTGGTGTATCCTTGTAGTAGCAGTATCGGATGTCGGTAAGACTGACAAACAACTCGAAAGGGTCGCCCTCTCCCTTTTCGCGGATACCTCGCTTGATGTCATTCTTGATCTTTTGCTCGCGCTTCTTGCGATGTGTTGTAAAGCCAAGATCCTTCTTGTAGCACCAGAGAACGTTTGGTCGGGATTGAACGCGGGACTGGGAAAGAAGGAAGTGAAGGTTGACGACTTGGTCCTTACCCTTGTCACCGACAATCACAAAGAAGGAGCGATGATTGAGGGCAACATTGTTGCGGATGAGGGTGGGAATACGGGGGTCCAGCTGCTTCCTCATGGTGGCGTCTTAAAAGGTTGATGCAGGTACCATAAGAGGGACCCTTGATCAGCAGTGAAAATAGCAGTATGGGTGCGAGAAGGCAACACGCTTGAGGCGCACTCGAACGTGTCGGATGGCTATGCTATCCTTGAACGAAGTAAGATTGATGACTCGTGAAGTTGGGACCTGATCGTTTGTGATGAGAGATGTAACTCACAACCTTGTCTCGGCGTTGATATCAAGCTACAGTATGCAGTAATTCTTCACACAGAGCACTTTTTCTTCTCAGGGTTTGAATTTTTTTCTACAGCTCCAAGCACGAAGGGCAAGACCCAAAAATCCCGAGTTCCGAAAGAGGTGTTAGAAAATGTGGAGCGATTTGCAACATTTGTTAGTGACAGCGCTTCAACAGCACAGAATTATTTCCCCTGCGAGCTTTGCGCCTCGAGCTTGTGCCACACCCTCGCCGCTGTGCGCCTTTTGAGCCCGCAAGGTGACTGCAACATCTTTCGGCGTAGAGATCTGTTCCAGATCAATGATCTACCCGCAGGTTTATCAAGGCGCTTTCTCCTCTGAAGCGCCGTGGCCAACCAGCCTCTGCTGCAGGCAGATCAAAGGAATGATTGAGCCGACTATGATGGATGGTTGCGACAGACAGATGGCTGCACACACGCTACGAGCAATGGCGATCGTCTCCGTTGTCCTGATGCCGTTGGAAAGTGGCAGTCCATCTCTCATCGCGGCTCTGTCGGGTCAAGCTATGATACAGTAGAATCGCTAGCGGCTGAACTGCTGGTCGCGTACGGCGAGTTCATGTGTCTAGCTAAGCGAAAGACTCTGGATGTGGCTGGCATGCCGGGAACTCAATATATGATTTACAAGCTCGATTCCTGCAGACAGTCGCAGGGTACCAGTTCGAGGACCAGGTGTAACAAATGCGCAAGCATAACGTTTAGAGAACAGAGAGAAAACAAGGAAAACAGAGAGAGCAGAGAGAGCAGAGAAACCCTAGAGAGCATGAAGGGACGGGCCGAGGTTTTTCTTAGCGAGATACAAGGGACCGTGGGGATTTTGATCGATCTGAGACCGTTCCATGATTCTTGACATGATATGGGAGTGCCTTAGCCGAAGGCCTCGATCTCGCTACACGGCTTTACGCTGAGGGTATGTGTGCAGTGCCTGTTTTCTGGCCCCCTCTTTTTTCCTGTTCTACTCGCCTACGAGACACTGAACGCTCTGCGCGAGTTCGATAACCTTAGCCTGGTCTTTCTTCCAGAAAGGAAGCTGAGAGTCGGCGAGTCGGAGGGAGAGAGACACAGAGAGAGAGAAAACGAACACATCTCGGCGTCTTTCTGCTGTTCTTTTTCTGCAATTTGCTCTTGCCGTTTAACATAGACACTGCTGTATTTGCATGCTGCCACCTTCCAAACGCCCATCCGTGGTCAAGTCCAGCTGCTAATCTTTTGCATGGAATCAGAATGCTGACACGAAGCCGATTGCATGCTTCTCTCTTCTGGTCGTACGCGTGGCTGGAAGGCAGCAACACGAGGAAGCGAGGCAACCACGAGTTGCAAGCCATGTGGTTGCAAGGTCACTTTTCTCCATGCTGTGACTTATCTGCTTAATTGCACAACGGGCGGGAAGATAGGCGTCTTCATACAGCAACATATTCTTGGGTACAGTAGAGACCGGCTAGACGGGAGAGCGGAACGCGGAAAAAGGGGTGGCAGGGTCAGACCCCTTTCCAATCTTGTGCACACACACACCAGATGTCAGTCTGCGGAGAGAACCAAACAGATTCGGAAATCAGAACGTCCTGACTGCGTCGCTTTTTGCAGCGGGCTGTATGCCGATGTTTCTCCTTTCACATATGAGTCTGATCACGTCGAGATGCAAGTTAGTTTGTTTTCAGAAATCACTGCAGCTGCAGCGAGGCTGTGACAGCTCAAGCAGTTGCATGGTTTCAGCTGTTTTACAGCATCTCCTCATCGCTGTATTGCATTTGACAGCAAGCCGGCGAAACGCCAGTTCGGGTCTTGTCGGTTCGCGGATGCCATAGCTTCCACATGAATGAGAGCACATGTAAGACAAAGATACTGTATGCATTCGCAATGATGAGCAGGACTGATGGCCTTCAGTGAAAAGCGGAGCAGGGCATGTCCGTGGGTTGTCTCTCTCGGAGGCTTACAATAGTTGGACACGGTTCTCCGCAGGCTAACTCTAAAAGGCAAAGGCAAACAATAAGCTCATGCAGTACCAAGGACTGACTCGCAGTGTGAGATTGGCGGCGCCGTTGTCGAATTCACCGAGGTTGTCGGAGGAGACCGAGCGATCCCATATGACCGTGGACAATATACAAGACATCTCGACCTGCAATGACAAGAAGCACGGTGAAGATCGACGATGGAAACCCATGGTTCAGAGCGGTTTGAGCTGCGTTCAACACCATGTCTCACGAGTCGGAATTTTAGAGGTGTCAGAAAAAGAAATCCAAAAGAAATACAGAATTAAACCAGCTCGGTTCCACAAAAAGCTTGGAGTCCGTGGAAAACCAGATTCCGGTGATATCCAGCCTCTTCTTCCACTGTTTATCCTATCGAGCCACACAACTGCCTGTCTCGATGTGAAGCATCCTCATAATATACTTGCCAGAGATATATGCCTTGAGGAGCAATGACCAGGAGACCATCAGGCCCTGAACAAGGTCGAAAACATGGCTTGAATTCAGTTCAATCTGCTGTACAGAGGGAGAAGAAGAGAAAAAAGCAAAGCTTACGGGCACGACGCTCAGAACGGTTGCAAACCATGACAACGCCAAGGCGCAAGCAGAGGCGAGTTAGCATCGATCTCTTTTCAATTTTATTTTTCTTCTTGATTATTACTTAGTGTGAAATATCTTATCCATACCCTCGAAATCTGGAAGCTAGGAAATTCTGATTTCTGTCTCGCTTCGAAGCATTACTCCTGCTGCTGCTGCTGCTGCTGCTGCTGATGTTGCTCTCAGCCGTCCAATTCCGCGCACTGCAGGCTCGAAGACCGACTCTTTTTTTACTCTTTTCCTTTCCCCCTTTTTTATTTTTTTATTTGATTTTCGGGATCGCATCTCCGCGCTTCTGTCTGAGTCTGTGCTGCGCTTCCGCAGTGCCACGCTTGGTGCACACGCTAAGTTAGATGGCTCGGCAGTCACATGCGACAATGAACACGGGGCAGCAAAGCACAGCAGAGCAGAGCTACAGTAGTCTGGACCATAGGCTGTCAGCCTCAGCCTCAGCCTTAGCCTCAGCCTCCTCATCAGCTGCCCAGTCTGTCTGCCTGTCGTTTTGTTCTGCCGCTGCACGAGGCCACCGCGAAGGTGAGGACGTTAGAGCTCTTTTTGGCACTTCTGACTTTCTTTTGACTTGTCCACATGAATCGCGGAACGCTTCTATGCCTCCCTGTCCCTGTCGGATCCTAAAAGTTACACCCAAACTCGACTCACTACTCCCTCAACACCCTCAACTCAGTCGCCCCTTTTGGCCTATTCCCTGCTGTCGGCTGTCCATCGCTCAGTTGCTCTTGGTTATACCCATCATCACCATCATTACCATCATCATTATCATCATCATCATCATCACCACCACCACCACCGATATCATCACCTACATCCCAAGCTTCACCCTCTTGGTCAACGTCAATTCTTTCATTACCCTCTTCTCCAGCTCACCCTCATCGTCATTCAGAACCGCCGATCACGCTTGCTTGGACAAATCTTCTCGCCTCGTCCGCTTGCAGTTCAGCCAGAGACCCTACATCAGTTTCAACCCAGCCACCTGACTGCGATCGGATCTTCCACCTCTGTCAGCCCGCGGCGTACGATCTAGAACTGTGCGCCGCCCTTCATCAGCACGTTGATTCAAGCCTTCCCCGCCCGCCGCCCAATCACTTCATCTCGCTGCCCCGCATTCAGTTCCAGTTTTTCTCTCCATTTCTCCTTGTGCACAGCGACTTTCTTCTGCGATCATCTGTGCTCCACCGTGAGCTCGTTCTTCTCGACGCTCAGATCTCGCTATCCATCCAAACAACTCAATTTGCACCGCACAGAAAGTGTTTTCTTCCCGCCGCAATCCCTAACCGCACAGCAGCCCGCTAGCTAAGACTGACTGACGACGGATCACACTCGTGCAACTGCCTTTGGCTCTCTCCTTGCACAACCAATAAAGGCCGACCCAGCAGTAACTGCCCCGACGAGGTGGACCACTGTCGACTACTCTCCTTCCATGTCACTCCGTATTTACCGTCCTTGATTGACCCCTCAGCTCCTCTGTCTCGACCCATCAGCCAGCGTCGATTCGACTCACATCGCATCACCTGAGCTCTGTTGCCATCGGTCCTCCTTCTCCAATCTTCTGCGACACACCTGCGTGCAGCGTTCTCTGTCGCCCATGCCCGTCATCGATGCAGCCATGATGACCGGTCCCGCGGACTACGACCTCACACCCTCGGCACCTGCTCAGACGTTCGCTGACATGCAGGAACGTTCTCAGCCACTCGGTGCACGACGACAACCAGAGCATCCGACTGGCAACATGAGCTCAAAGCCTCGCATTCCATCCGACAAGGTGTCCACCACAACAGCTGCCGAGCTTGAACCCATGCTCGAGAAGGGTCCAGCTCCGGCATTCTCCAAGTCCTCCCTGTACGAGGTCGGCATGGTCGAAGGTCTCACACCACCTGCCATGTCATCTCATTCGGCAGTCGGCACTTCTCCGACAGAAGTCAGCAGCGTTGTTGCTGCAGGACTCGAGATGGGCCTTGGCGTAAGCCTCGCGTCCTCGGCTCTCTTTACGCACATTCCCGGCGCCAGAGCAGCTGCTCTGTCAGGCCTCGCCGAGCCTCGCTACTCGCGTCCACATCTCACAGGCTACGACCATCCATCTACCATCTCACAGGACAACCTCGATTTGGACTTGTCGCCGACGTCCAGAGTCAACTTTGACGCTGCCGAAACAACCTCGGCCGCCACCAGCCTGCCATATCGCAATCGTGATCAGGATTGTTCGGACTACGTCGGAGATGGTATGGAGGGTGACTTGCATCGCAGGCGCACAACAGGTTCACGTCAGCCCAAACAACGCATTGAGCCTATGATCCTCGGTCGTCATCACCGTGCCGATACCCATGATCCAATCATCGCAGCTGCTGCGCCACCTGGCATCACTGCTGAGATCGAAAAGCAGCAGTACTACCAAAACAACTACATTTCGCTTCGCAACGAGGCCAAAATTTCGACCCATGGTCTCCCAAACAGCTTGAATGCTGATGCGCCGCTCTCCGCGACTACCAGCATCGAGCGCGAACCCTCGTTGAGCGGTCGAAGCAGCACTCACGCACACGCATCGTTTGGCGGCAGCACGCAGCTTGAGACACCTTCACTCGGCGACAAAGCTATGCTCTCGCCTGACGCACATCATCCCTTTTCCGGTAATCCCTTTGCGGGTGTTACCACCTCGTCGAGCCCTATGCAAGATGGAGCGCATCACGTTGAAGCATCTGGCTGGAAGTCCATCCGACAGGGGCTTGCTGCTGGCAGGCATGGTCCGACTCAAGCAGCTTTGCTCGGTCTTGGAGGTGGAAGTCATTTCGGTCCTGGTGTGCGTGCTAAGGTTTCCGAAGTGCTGCCATATCTTGTGTCCAGTATTCCATTATCGGGCGAGGAGGGAGAGACAATTACGATTGCTGAGTATGGCAGCCTCAACACAAGGTCCATCAACCTCATGCAACCCATCATCTCTTCCTTCGTGGAGAAGGCGCATGCAGACACACCAAGGAGGGAGGCAGGTAAGAGCGAAGACGCTAGCGACTACTTCCCAGGTCTCGACGGTGCAGCATCGTTGCGTTCCATTCTCGGCGTCGATGCATCGGCCGACTACCCCTGCAAGGTCAACTTTTCTATTATCCACGAGGACTCTCCACAAGCCGACTTTCGTCCCTTGTCGCAGATGCTCGAGTCGAACCCTGAATCGTACCTGCATCCACAGTGGCAGGCTATGCATGAGCCTCCACTTCACAACGCCATCTTCCCCAGCTTCGTCTCGCGACCCTTTGCATCACGCATCGCACCTCCGTCTACCCTGCATCTCGGTATCAGCTTGATGGATTTGCACTGGTCGCACACGCCTCGCAACCCTACAGTGTCACTTTCCACGTCTGCGCACGCCGAACTCGCTGCCTTCTTAACGGCAAGGGCGCACGAATTCCGCAAGGGCGGTGTCATCGTAATGGCGTACATCGCTCGTTCTGAGGACAGCAACGTCGTCTTGCCTGATCGACCGAGATCAATTGTTCACAGCATCGGCTCGACCGAAGTAGAACGCTCGGCTGCATCGCTTGCTTCGGAAAATGGTGTCCACCCCGACGGTATCGAGGTCGAACCGGCTTCACAACGCTTTCCACTGCTGCGCAAGGAGCGAAGGCGCTCCAACTCTTCACCCAACCGTCCTTCCTTTGCTGGCAATGGCCATGCAGCCGACGCTGTCCAACGACCTTCCGACATTTGGTCCACACTTACCAACACACTCGCTCCCTGTCTGCAGCGACTCGTCTCGTGTGGCATGCTGAAGAGCGATGTTGCGCGTCACCTCCTCAGCTTGCCCATGCATGCCCGCACACCACGCCAGACACGCAACGTGCTCAAGTCTGTAAAGCATTTGTGGAAGGTGGAGTGGAGCTGTGGCTTGGGCGATGAGCCTGTCTCTACTGATGCTCCTCCCGCTCTGCCCAGCGAAGCCGAGCCGCTGCGATTACCGCACCCGGCTTGGAAGGCATTGCAAGCAGGAACGCTCTCGCGTATTGCTTTTGCCGAGCACATGATCCAGCTGTTCAAGAACCTGTACGAGTCGCACTTCCGCGCCATCCTGCGCGAAAAAGGCAAGCTTAGCAAAGGTGCTGTCGAATTTGTGCTCGACTCGCTGTGGGACGTGCTTCAGTCCAGGATCGACGATCAAGAGCCATGCCCTATCGCCGAGTGCGAGCTTGAGGTCCAGATCGTTGCTTTGCGCCGCATCTGATGTGCACTTCAAGCGCCATTCTTTCAATACTTTTTCACCGAGCATTCACTCCGCTTCTCATATCAGCGTCTCCCTCGCACCCTGCACTTTCCGTTTCATTGTGTCACCGCTATCAATTGGGATTTCTGTCTAGTCACGGTTTTCACACGTCTTGTCATGTATCCATTCTCTCGTCATTGCATTCGCATCTATCTTTCACTCATCAATGGTATCCGTCTCTGAAGCATAGGTGGCCTCCACACACGCAGATCCTAGTCTCTTTCTTTGCGCATTCAAAGCTTGTCGAAGGGATGAGTTCGCTCGGAAGGCTTTCGCGAGTACGAGCACATGAAACACCGAGAAAGAGAAAACCCTGATCTGAGGATTTCGGAAATCGGGACGTATAGATGACGGCTCAGCACGCTGGAAACGCGTTTAAAGCTAGGCGGGATGTCAGTGTTCGTTTTGCGCAGCTCCACATGAAGAGCTCGGTCAGGTGCATGTCGTGCAGCTTCTCACTTCATCCTCTGATTCGGGTCGCACCTCTCACGGTCCGCAATACCACCACCAGCGTGACTACAGCGACGTCCTTGGCGGCATTCACGAGCAGTCCGACGAACAGCAGGCTGTGTCGAGCTGAACCAGGCTTGGTTGTCGATCAACGTCCAATGCCCTTAGCCTTTACAAGCCCAACAGTATCGAAATCAGCACGGATCATCTGCACCAACTCGGGAGCTTTCCCGCCATCAGCTGCCGAAGATTGGCAAACAGATGACCACAAAGTAGATTGTCTCGACTCTCAATATCGAGCATCGACCTATCTTCGCACCCTGTTATTGCAACTCATGGCCGCATAGTCTGGCTCGCTTCTATCTCTGTTTAACAGGGCCATCAACGAGGTTGGAAAGGATTGCAGTCAGCCACCATCATGACGGCCGAAGGGTCGGCAGAACCTTCGTCGGACACCTCGTCTTCCGCCAAGCGACTCTCGTACGTTCCCTACCAGCGCAAAGGTCATCTCAGGAACGGTTCGAGTGCATCTCAAACGACAGGAACCTCTTCTGAGGCAAATTCGACGCCGTCTTCAGGCTCTGCATCTGCTTCACATCGCCCGAGTTCGGACAGCGTCCGATCAGTGGCTTCTTCTTCGGCAAGCCGATCTGTGGGTAGCGGAAGCGCAGCTGGAAGTCCGCTGCCGGAAAGTTCAGATCCATCACATCGCAGGACTACCGCAACTACTGCTCGTCAGCCAGCAACACCATCCCGACCAGCATCCTCTTTCAGTCGACCCGCCGTCGCCTCACCTTTAGGCGTAGAGCTTGTGCGGCCTCGTCGTGATCTCGACGTGCCACCACCTCCGTTGCGTGTCGCATCAAAACTCGGCCCACGCAGCTCGACGCCGTCTGGCTCTAATGCAAAGCAGGTGTCATCTCCCTCTAATCCTGCTCAGGCGTCTGGTGGCGCATCAGCCTCGAACTCTAATGCGTCAGCACGCCACGAACGTAGCCAGAGCAATGCTTCGGTGTCTACTGTTCGTGCAAGTGACCCGCCGCGCTCGTCCCAGAAGATGCTTGAATCACCCCGGACGTCCAGCCGAACACAGAGCACAGCTGTCAACACAAACGTTACTCAAAATACCAGCCACAACGGTGGTTCCAGCTCGGCCAGTGTAAATAGAAGCACATCCGTCCCCTCTAGCACAGCTTCCAGCGTTCCCGGATCCAGTAGAGCGTCGTCGGCGGTCGGTACTCCTCACGGCAGTCGATCTTCGACACCGATCATCGGCGTTTCGGGGACTTCGATTCCGGCTCATGTCAACTCGTACGCCGCACTGCTAGCAGCACAGTCCAGACTCGGACCTATTCCTGTCCCGCAAGGAGTCGCGCTAGCGCAAGCAACAGGCGCAAATTTCGCCGTAACTGATCAAAGCATGGCTTTACCGACCTCTGATGGCAGAACAACAGCATATCGATCGGGCTTCCAACCAAAGGGTGTCTTTCGCGTCCGAACGAGTGAGTTCGCCGAAATGCGAAGGAAAGGTCGGAGCGAAGGGGAGATGGAGGAGCAGCGTATGGATCGTCGCCTAGCTAAGCTTATCGCCATCCATTTTGCACCGATCAGCGACAGCGAGAAAGCATCGGCCAATTCACCAGCGGCAAAGAAGTCGTTCGGGTCGTCTCTCATCGACTTGGATTTGGATGAGCTGAAGCGGGACCCAAGCAGTGTTATTAGAAGGGGAGGTAGCGATCTTTGGACCTCTTTCCGTGCTCGGGGTCGAGGCGAGGATCCTGCGATCCGGCAAGCGGAGCAGAGCATTGTCAACTGGCAAGACGACGCAGAGGCGAAAGCATGTCCGATCTGCGCTACTCCATTCAGCTTCACCGTTCGCAAACATCACTGTCGACTCTGTGGCCGGGTTGTGTGTGCCTCGCCTCATCTTACACGACTGGCGTGGGCAGAACAGATGGGCCCAGGAACAGGCAAGGCCTTGACTGCGGAGGAGAAAGCTGCGCTCGACAGCAAGTGTTCAGGCAACATTGTCGCAGATCCAATCACAGGTCGGATCGAAGAAGTCAAAGAAGGCGCCACCTCGTCCTCGTCTACCACAGGTTCTGCCTCGTCAAAAGGCGTCCGTATTTGTCGCGACTGTAAGTCGATTGTGCGCAAACGTCAGTACATGATGGACGATGAACCGCTTCCTGTCTTCATCAAGCTCTACGAGGCGCTCATGCGAGTTCAGAAGGAGATCGAACAATCGCTTCCAGAGTTTCAGGAGATGGTGCTGGGTTTGCAGAAGCAGGATCAAACAGCAGCCTTGGGATCGAGTATTCGCGCGAACATCGAGTTGCAAAGAGATGCTGTACAGGCTAGGAAGCAGCTGTTGGCCAACTTTGCAACTTATGACGAGCTGGCTAAGCGAATCAGAGCGCTACCTTCGGACTCTGCGCGTGATGCGGCTCAAGAGAGGATCCAACATGCAATCTTTACGAGAGCGCATCTGTTCTTACAGCAGAACATGTTGCCTTTGCAGAGTCTGCCCAGGTTGGGAGGTAAGAAGAGTGATACTGGCTCAGACACGACGGGCAGTGCACCGGGATCACCACAAGCCGCATCGCCTAGACTGGATCCCAAACGTGTACAGCACAGCAATAAAGGGTCAGTGAGCTCAATCGTCTCTTTCAGATCGCTCTTCGGCGGTGGAAGTGGTGGTGGAAGTCTGCGGGCAACCTCGGCGGCAGAACTGGACCAACAACTCAATGCCGACGAGGAAGAAGAAGAGGCGGATGCAAACGTTGATCCTGCCGAACTCAGGGAACAGCTGAAGGTTCTGTTAGAGCAGGAGAAGCTTGTGGCTGATTATGTAGAAAGCGCGGCGAAAGCGAGGAAGTTCGAGGATGCCAAGACGTTGAAGAAGAGTCACGAGGACTTGTGTAAGGAGATCCTAAGGATCCAGAAAAAGCTCGTCGTCAAGGGTCAAGGGCGATGATACTCGGCCATAGCGGCATTGTCGACATCGTCCCACTACAACAAACTCTGCAATAGATGTGGTCTTTCACAGCCATCAGCATTGATATAGCATCTTCGTCGCTTCATGCATGATCCTGCCGTGTGATGTGAAAATAAGAGCTCTAGTCGCGCTGATGATCGGCAGCAGCTCTTCGTCAACCCTCCTGTCCGGGGCTGAGGTTTCGGCAAACCCCTGGTAATGATCTGTCAAATGATCGCATAGAGCATGTCACAGGGTCGCGGACCTTCCAATCGATCCCGAGCAGCAATGACTGCGCTTCTACACTGCGGCTAAGATCGTGTGATGGGCGGCATATGAAGGGCGATCTTGGAAATAAGGCTGCGTGGGAAAGGCAGCAGCGACGATCATGATCTTCACACGACCAAGTGTTCTTTTTCATGTGATATGACATTGGGCATGCGTTGATGGACATCGGACAGGGGTGGGCATATGGTTAGGGGTGAAAGCAAAGGAGAAGAGGGATCGACAGATGCATGGCGTGTCTGTTGTCGATCTCGAAAAGATCGACACAATTGGACCCTGAGATTCTCACCCCTGATGCGACGCCGAGCTCTCCTAAAAGTATAGAGAGTAGGAAGGCTTAGTCACCATCGCCTCACTTCAATCCGATCATTGTGTGTTGATATGTTACTCGTGCGTGTTTGAAGCTAGCATGATGGTGTGCTTATTACAGTACCAACGGGAACAACAAAGGGCTCGGCTGCATACAAAATGGAATTCAAAGGGACCGGTCATGAGGCGAAAGCCACAGCGGCGACCTTGTGGTGCTTCCCCCACGGTGGGACCCTCAAAATTCTTTCTGCTGCACCCACCTGTCAAAATTCGCGCGCCAACTAACTTCGAGTTTCCTTGTCCCCGCTATGCATCGGTTCAATTACAGTAGTGTATCCTTCGTTCCTGCTTCGCAACCAGACCCGCTCTACTGAACTTTGTTGCCGCAACAACTCGTCTCGACCCTGGAATCTTCTCATTCAAAGACCGGATAGTCGCACGTGCGTTGATCGCGTTGCTTCTACGCGAGCTTAGGACCTATTGTTGTTGATCGGGGGGATAGACAATACCCCTTCGATTGAAGGAAGCCACACCAGAGCTAGGAACGCGCAACAAAGGGGACTGCTTGCGGACGCTGCTGTCACTTTCGCACCACATACAACTGGCTCATTCTTTTTGTCTCTTCCTCGCTTGGATGCCGAAGTCACAGTCTGCGGGTTTGACTTTCCCGGGACATGTTCCTATCTCTGTCACATCGCCTAATGAGCTCGACTCGTTTCGACCAGGCTTCTGCCGCAAATGCAACGTTTGAGCCGAAGAGAACTCGCTGATCAAGGAAAGTCTTGCTGAGCTGTTCAGCTGAAAAGGTCAGCAGTAAATCGGGGAAATACTGTAAGTGGTTCGTCTGCGATGTTCGTTCATCTTGCACAAGACTGGAACGCAGATCGGCCGTCTCACCGATCCAACCACAGAACCCAGCTCCGATCCAAATGACAGTGTACAGCACTGTGGTAAGACCGAATCGACACAATCAAAAAGTGCATCAATGATGTCTGATGAGGGCATGCCTTAGGGTCGAGGACAAGATCAGAGCGGAGATCATCTTGATAGTGCACGCCTGTGCGGACAGTGAGGAGATTGATTAGATCGTGAGAAAAGTCTCATGCAAGTCAGAACATAAACGCTCGATCGAGATTCGTCTTCAAGATCAGCAACAGTGAGTGCATCAATTGTATGTGTGTTGGTGGCTGCTAGAGCCGGCAAGCAAGCCATTCTGAGCAGCGGCGTCGATGCCGATATATTGCAATTTGGCTGTGACACACGAAAGTGGAAAGGTGAGAATGCTGAACGAGCTTTGCGCTTTGTGCCTCGTGGTAGTAGCCGTTTGAGGGGACCCTCGATTTTTGCAACTATGGAATCCGACACTTTTGGTTTCGGTTTTTGGAATTTGAAGTTGGACGGTGAAGATCAGAGGTCGGGCGACGGTGCGATCTCGTTCAGCTGATGAGAAGGCTAAAGAGAACGCCCGACGCCGCCTTGGCCGCAAATTGATTGTCACTTGCAGATCAAACAGACCGTCCCCTGAAAATTTATGCTCCGCGATTGGCTTCGCTGTTCTACTGTACAGCCTAGTACTGTACAGTAATGTATTCCTCTTTCTCTGTCCATCCGTGCTTCACGCTGCTACTTTACGCGAACCGTTGCTATGGGGTCGCCGTTTCCGGTGGGAGCAAAGGAATGCGGACGAGACTGGGCCGTACACACTCACACAGTCGTGGAAGAAGCCTTCCCCGCTTGAAGAAGTTGGCCGCGTTCGTGTGCTCTGTCACGGAATCTGAGACACTCGTTTCAACCTAGCTAAGGCTCAGACGATCATGTCTCTAGAAGAAAGAGTGAATGAATGATTGTTGGTTGGATGAGAACGTGTCTTATGGCAAGTACTGCTTCTGTTCTGGATGGAACCGGTAGCCAAGATATGTTTGCCCGTCTCGGACAGGGTCCGCTAGTGGATAGTGGCAAGAACCTTGGTTCGTTGATTTCTTGCAAACGACTTCACGCTTGCTTTCAACCGTCCTACAATCAATTCGGCTCTCGCCTTCATCTTGAACCGTGCTCAGTATCTTTCACGGCAGAGTCCTGTCGGATAGCGATGATGATGTAGCTTTGCCTCGGATTCGGAATCTTGTCTCGAAGCGAGTCAAGCGTCGATGCTATGAAAGTACGTGGTGACATCGATCGACGGACGATCGATCGAACATGGAACTAAAGAGATCGTGATGAGCGAAGCCAGCAGGTCGATGGGTGGAGTGGTGCCGGTGCGACTCCCGGCATTCAAGCGAGCTGTATGTAGATGTCAGCACTACAATGCCAATGGTGGACCAATTCGCTTGAGCCGCTTGACCAGCAGCAACAGGGGCATCGGGTGCATCCGCCACGGTGTAGCATCGAGCTTTCTCTCAGGCACGCAAGTGTGAGAGTGCAGTGGGAAGAGGCCGATCCCGGCGGGGTTTGGAAGCGACTTTCAGTACAAGCTACAGACAGGACGAAATGCGGAAGCAGGTGCTTGCCCCTTTCAAGCTGTTGTTGCTGTTCAATACAGATGCAAGGATAAGGAAACGATGCACCCCGAAAATCGCTCAATACAAATTTAAGCTCACTTTGCTTTTCTCGCTTTCCTCGCTTGAATACCGCTTAGGCATGGAAGCGGGTCGCCCACGAGGGCAGTTTCCGATGCATTTCCAATGGAGCGTTGCAATTCCTTTTCAATTGGATTTGCAAGCTGCCAAATTCCTCCGTGACGATCCCTTCCTTCAAGCCACGATTCGAAGTCAGGAAGACGCCGATCTAATTGTGCCCACAAAATCTGCTTCCCGGTTCAACTTTCTTGCTGATTCGAAGGGACATGCGCGGATAGACGTCAATGGCTGAGCATATCTCGGTGCAACTAGAAAGATATGGCGAGAGAGCCGCTTCTGTGTGATGAATGATCACCGAGAAACGACAGAGATTATCGCAGCCTCGTGGGTTCAGATAATCAATAGTCCCGAACGGCTGGAAACCCACCCTCAACCCTTGTGTGGGATGGCCAAACCGGCTCGTGGGGTACATCAATGGCAGCGGTGGGAATCGGAAAGAAGAATGCCGAACGCGGCGACAATGAAGGAGAGTGGGAGTAAGGTAGAGAATGAGGGTGCTGATGAGGAGGATGCAGGGTCGCCGGCCGAAAAGCAATTGCGACTCGAGTGTGGGAAAAGATAACAATCATCGCTCATCTCCGCTACCGCTAGACCGCCACCGCAGTCAGTTGGGAACGATATGTGCTGTTCGCATGGCAGTGTTCCGAAACAGACGAGCTCATTACGGGTCAATCTCAATACATCACAACAAAGGGCACAAATCGTTCTCGAGACGACTGACGCGTTCAATTTGGTGCTGTACGAGGGCAAGTCTGTCAGGTCAATGCGATCGACAGGGTCGTATCCATCAGACGTGTGATGTGGCGATGTGTAAGAAATGGAAGCAACTGTCGGGTCTTCTCAGGGGTCTATGGGACCCGTATCAACCGATTCTCTGTCTACAGTACACGGTCAGGGGCTTAGCTCGGTCAAGGGCAAAAACTTCACCTGTGCCGCAGCAACGAGCCCCTCTGTTCTCTACGGTCACATTCCTGATCATGTTCCTGCGTTCTGACAGGAAGATCGGGACGGTATCTATATGGCAGCCGCAGCAGCAGCAGAATCAATCATCCAAACTTGGAAACCAAGCTTGGCAGGTTTCGAATGACCTGCGCGGATACGTGTGACTGTAGCGTTCGATTCATGAACTGTCAGACAGCGACAGGCATAGCTTTGCGAACATCGCGCTGTGCTGTTGCAACCTCCTTGCGCCCGTTTTGGGTGGGCGGTTCAGTCAAATCTCTAGCTTGCATCCCAATTCGTAAATTTCCCACATTTACCTGCAAGCCTTCTTGCGCTGTGATGACAGGGAGCTTCCAGAGAATGAGACCCCAATTTTGAAGTTCGATCGGCTGGCTCATCTTTTCTTCCTCTTTTTCCTTTTCTTTTTCTTTTCTGTATGTGCTTCGACTGCGCCGAAATTGTTCCTGCTTGTTGTTCCTAGCCCTGCAAGCTTGATTGCAATTCCCGATCTCTCAATTTCGGGTCAATCAAGCTTGACCGTTGCCCGTTGCAGTCATTGTATGTCGGCATACTCGAAGTGAAGATTTCGGCTCCTAACTCTAACTCAAGAGTCGAACTTCCAGGCCTCTGAGACTGCACGCCTTAGACAGGCTTCTCAATGGGCTATGCTGAGACAACAGTTCGCAAGATCTTGGCTCAATTGAACATTCCTGCTTGTTGTTTGGCAATTTCCTGGACTGAGCGTTTGGTATTGTAAATTTCTGTAAGCTCCCAGACAAAGGGCAACAGGGAGTGGCCGAGCATCCACCGAGAGCAATATTCCTGCTGCCTGGATGGAGCAGGCAAACCCGTGGGACCAGCGTTGTGACAGGCACCCTCAATTTTTGGCATGCACAAACCGGCATGTCCTACTCCTCTGAGGCCAGGACGGCATTCTTGCTAGTCTCGTCGGGTCGGGTCGATCGCGATCTTCAATGGGAAGAGACAAGGTTAGAGGGAAGGAAGAGGCAGGAAGGAAGGAAGGCAGACTTGGCTTGGCTCTGTGTTCCCAGACGCTCCTATTTTCGGTATTGGGAACGCAGACAATGAGTGAATGGCAAGAAGAAAGCTTCGTAAGGATCGCCATTGAGCTGCCCGGCTACTAAGCGAAGCGGCACCAGTCGATCCTTCCCACTGCCACGCTATCTGATCGATGGGATCGCGAGCTTCGCACAATTGAAATAAGCTGAGAAAACTTTGCAGAGAGCGTTGAAAGCGCTCAAAGTGGCTGGCTGCCTCGAATCTAAAGAAAAGGCATGATTTCGGTCGAATTGGTTTCCAAAACTGATACGAAAATGTCTGAAAAAGAAAAGAAGTGATCTCATAGACTGGTCAGCAAGCCTCTTTTTGCGAGACAAGTGCGAACTTGTGAAAATTCTCGCCATTTTTCAATCTTGATTTTTTTTTTCTGACTTCTTGTGTTCAAAAACCGACACGAAACTAACTGAGACCAATCGCGACATGAGGCTCAAGGGTCAACAGTCCCCCTTTTTTTGAGAGGCAGCGAGCGATTTGCCTCGTGGCTTTCTGTTAGGATGCAGACCCCGTTTTTTAGTGAGAGTTGAGTGTTGAATTGGAAGAAACTTTGAGACACACACCGGAGATGCCCTTGTGTGACATTCGTCCCTCCTCTTGGCCGCCGTGATTGACAGCGGCCAAGCCAAGTTACACACGGTAATTGCCGCATCTGCCGTTTTCATGCTGCGGACTAGGCACCAGGTGGGTTGATCGATGTGGGCTTTACTCCCCAGGCGCCTGCCTTGCCCTCACGTTGAGGCGTCGTCGTTTAGCTTCTGCATGGCCTCCTTGCCCGGAACGGCAAGCTGCGGTTGAGTGTTGATCTTGCCTCGCTTCGCTTCACCTCGAACCGGTCCGTCGGTGGATGGGTCAACGTCGACTATGGCCTCTAGCCTTGAAAAAATTTCGGGGTGCTACTTTCTAACTTCTCTGCTCGTCATCCCCGCAGCTCGCTCTTCCAACTACTCCCACCAGCCGTTCGCCAGTCCGGCCTCCGCCATTGTCGACATGTTTCAACCACTCCCCTCAATCTGATCCGCTTTCTAGGGTTCACCTGTCCAACGAGATCAAAATTTTCGCTCCTGCTGCCCTACTGCCCCTTTTACACCATGCCGAATTGTAGTCCCTAGTTCGGCCCTTCTTGCTTTTCGGCACTCTATGCGGAGCCGCCCCTGAACTTGCCTCGACACCGTTTGCTCGGTCGACCGGTCAAGGCCCCTTTCCTGCATTGACTGTCCAGTGAGCATGAACATCTTCGTTCTTCCTCTCGTTTGGCGCCCACCTTCGGCCAAATCAGCCTGTGTCACGGGCATTTCTTGGATCAGCGTGTTCCATGGCGCCGACACTGTCGATCCGCCTCAATCTTCCTTGTTTGGAACCCTTTGTTCGCCGCTGAGCATCTCTGCCCACCGCTCGAAGTCGCTCCACACACAGCTGTTGTGCCCTTGTATGCCGCCTTCTGCTCGGCAAATGCTAGGAACATTGTATGCTCCCTCTGCGAGAATAGCCTGAAGCTATAGCATAGACCGTCGCATCCCTCGCCCAACCCTCCAGTATCCATAAAAGCTAGACAACACTTAACCCTAACCACCTCGCCCCCCCATCAAACCATCTCCTTCAAACCCATCCCCTCACTATCACATTCCTTCACCGGACCCTTTTTTTAACACTTTCACAATGATCGCTTCCAACGTTCTCGCTGTCGCCCTCGCCGTCGCTGGCGCCGCCGCCGCTCCCCTCGCTAAGCGATCGAGCGGTCAGGCTACCTACTACGCCGCTGGTCTCGGCGCCTGTGGTTGGGTCAACTCTGGCTCCGACTTCATCGTTGCCATGAACGCTCCCGAGTGGTCTGGCGGATCTCACTGCGGTCAGACAGTCACCATCACCAACAACCAGAACGGTAACACTCAGACCGCTCAGGTTGCTGACCTTTGCCCTGGCTGCTCTTGGGGCTCGCTCGACATGTCGACCAGCCTCTTCTCTGCCCTCAACAACGGCAACATGGACGCTGGTGTCTTCCCCATCTCCTGGACTTTCGGCTCCGGTGCCTCGGCCTCCAACAACAACCAGCAGCAGGCTCAGCAGCAGCAGGAGCAGCAGAAGACTTCCTCGACCTACACCCCTGAGGCTACTTACACTCAGTCGGTTGAGGCTTCTGCCACTGCCACCCCCGCTCAGGCTACCTACAGCCCTGCTGCTCCCGCCGCTGCCCCCACTTCCACCTACGCTCCTCAGCCCGCCTCTGCCTCGAACACCAAGACCGTTGTCTCGACCCCTCTCTGGTGGTCTGAGGTCCCCGAGGCTAACAACAACTGCAACGTCAAGCTCGACACCGCTTCGCTCCCCATCGTCATCTCCTCTTCCAAGATCCTCGCCGCTGACAAGCTCAACGACGCTTGCGGCAAGTGGATCCAGGTCAAGAACAACCAGAACGGCAAGCAGATCTCTGTCCAGGTTGTCGGCAGCTACGTCGGCCCTGAGGGTTCCATCGCCTTGACCGAGGCTTACAAGCGCCTTGCTAACAGCTACGAGACCCCCGAGAACATCGAGTCCGTCACCTGGGGCTTCATCGACGGCCAGGGCATGTAAATCCTCCCCTTCGGATTTCACATCTCTCCCTCGCTGCTTTGATCTACTCTCTCATTCTTTCTCAATAGAATATAGACGCATAGTCGTAGGCACAACGTTTCTGTGAGACGTTGGAGCTCTCCTGTGCCCCCTTTTTCCTCGCTTGTTTTTCCCCTTAGATTCTCTTCTGCTTCGTATCTCTCTCCGCATTATGGGCTTTTAGTATTTGTATCTTATTACTCTATTCCTCACACATAGCTCGCCGATGTTTTCTCCCTTCTGCCTCACGGGCCCGTTTCATCAGGGCACCTGGAGATGGGGGACCATTCGTGTATACGGGCAACACATAGAAAGAAAGCTTGCTTGCAAGCTTTCGATCCCACTCCACTATCTTTCGGTTGTTAATCGGAAAAAGAAGGCGTTCAGCCTAGTGACCCATACCAGCTCTCTGCCTGTGCTCGTGCGTGCGTATCATCGACTTCATCGACTTCATCGACCTCTATATGATAGACATGAGAGCAAGTCCTGAAGGTGTTGACAGTATATCATCAGCCGTTCTAGCTTGTCGAATATTTTTTCGTGAGCTCAAGCTTTGGGATGGAAGCGAGGTGTTGAATAGCGCGACAAGATGGATCGGGTTAAGTGTGGTGATCGGGACTTGGAAATCACGATGCGCTGACCGAACAGCGCGTTCCGATTGGTTCTGAAAGACGACGGCAACCGGTGCGCGCGAGATATAGAGGATTTTCAACGACCTTTTTTTTTCTATTACGCAGCTTTTGCCGGCTTAGAAATGAGGCGCGCTTCGCAGGAAAAGATTGAATCTGGCGGGTTTTCCTGTTGAAAACGCCCGCTTCCGGAAGGAATCAATAGCTGATGAACCGGACCCTCATTTTTGCACACACACACACACACACAGAGACACATCTTTAATACTTACCCCCGCACTTGGTTCATTGTCCGCCATCGAACTGCTACGTCACGCTCAGCAGCTGCAATACTTAGTATCAGCACATTGACGATCTCTTGAGCCAAGAGGATCCAGTCTGCCTCTCACTCTCATCCTCCATCACCGTTGCCATCCGTCTCGGAGACACTTCAATTCGCACAGCTGTCACAGCGGCTCCAGACGTCCACATAAGAACGCGCTTTCTGTCACACTCGCTTGATTACCGCAAGCCTCCTCTCTCATCGCCACCTCCCAACACTGGTGTCTGTCCAGCTCCTTACAGAATACATCAAAGTTCAGCACATCATGTTCGCAGCTCGCGCAACACAGGCCTCGCCAGCTCGTCTGGCGACAGCATTGCGTAGCAACACGGTGTCTCAAGCAGGTCGATCGCTCCGCGCCACCTCGTCGGTTCCTGGTTCCTCCGCATCGCTCTCCACCTTTGTATCTCGAAGCTATGTTCCCAGCCGAGCCAGCTCTGCTGCCTCTTGTTCCCTCTCGCGCTCCTTCTCTACTACTTCAGCCGCTCGCAGAGCCACTCCGATTGAGGAGGGCGATGGTGAGCCCTTTGACCTCAGCACCGTCGAGCGTGTGGCGGATGAAGTCGATGTCATCATTGTCGGTGGTGGCCCTGCTGGTCTCTCTGCTGCTATCAAGATCAAGCAGCTCGCCGAAGAGCGAGGAGAAGAGATCCGTGTCGTCGTCTTGGAGAAGGGTCCCGAGGTTGGAAACCACATCCTCTCCGGTGCCGTGATTCAGACCAACGCTCTCGATGAGCTTCTGCCTAACTGGAAAGAGCTAGGCGCGCCCCTCAATCAACCCGCTCTCGAAGATCAGATGCGATTCCTTACACCCAACGGATCCTTCCCGATGCCACATCCACCGCAGATGTCCAACAAGGGCAACTACATCGTCTCTCTTTCTCGTGTTGTGGCTTGGCTCGGAGAGCAGGCCGAGGCAGCTGGTGTTGAGATCTACCCCGGTTTCGCTGCAGCACAGCCACTCTGGCATATGGATGACAATGGCAAGCCAATCGGTATCAAAGGTGTCATCACCAACGAGATTGGCCTCGACAAGTCTCGCAAGCCCAAGGACTCTTTCGAGCCAGGCATGGAGTTCCATGCTCCCATCACTCTCTTCGCCGAAGGCGCTCACGGTTCCATGACGCAGAAGATGATCAGGCAGCTCGGTCTGCGCGAGCAGGTTGGTGCAGACCCACAGACCTATGGTCTTGGTGTCAAGGAGGTATGGCGAGTCAAGCCTGAGAAGCATCAGGCTGGTCTCGTCACCCACACTATGGGCTGGCCTCTTGATACCAGCACCTATGGTGGTAGCTGGACATACCACATGGAGGACAACATGGTCTCGCTCGGCCTTGTGGTTGGTCTCGACTACCAGAACCCTTACCTCAGCCCATTCCGCGAGTTTCAGCGCATGAAGCACCATCCCTTCTTCAAGGATCTTCTCGAGGGAGGTGAGTGCCTCGCCTACGGTGCAAGGACCCTCAACGAAGGTGGTTATCAGTCGATCCCCAAGCTCCATTTCCCCGGTGGTGCGTTGGTCGGTTGTGCGGCTGGTTTCCTCAACGTCCCCAAGATCAAGGGTACTCATAACGCCATGAAGTCAGGTATGGTGGCCGCTGAGGCAGTCGTCGATGCCCTCGCGAAGCGTGCCGAATCTGGCTCCGAGGAGACCATTGACCTCGCCGATTACAAAACAAGACTCGATGACACCTACGTTATGAAGGAGCTCTACGAAGTGCGCAATCTTCGACCTTCTTTCCACGGCCCACTTGGCTTCTGGGGTGGCCTGGCATACTCCGGTCTCGATTCAATGATCCTCAAGGGCCGTGTGCCTTGGACTTTCCACCACCCTGGTGAGGACCACGCCCAGACTAAGCCTGCTGCTCAGTGTGAGCCGATCGAGTACCCCAAGCCGGACGGCAAGCTCTCATTCGACATTCTCACCTCGGTCTCCAGGACAGGCACCAACCACGCCGAGGACCAGCCCGTACACTTGGTCGTCAAGGATGGCGACTACAAGGGTCACGTGGAGAGGAACGTGGGCACTTTCGAGGGTCCCTTGGGAAGGTGCTGCCCAGCTGGTGTCTATGAGTACGTTGAGGCTGACACTCCTGCGCAGGAGGATGCTTTGGGCAAGAAGTTGGTGATCAACAGCCAGAACTGTATTCATTGCTACACTTGCTCGATCAAGACTCCCGATCAGAGTATTCGATGGGACGTGCCTGAAGGCGGGGGAGGACCCAAGTATTCTATGACTTGATGAAAAAGGCTGATCAGCATCAGACATGTTTCTTCCATTCTTTAATATTAATCTCGCATTGCATCATCGCAACAGAGAAGGGTTAGGAAGGATTGTGCATTGAGGTTGTCTAAAAGTACATAGAAGTGAGGTCTTGAACTGTGTGAGATGCTACGATGTGTGGCTGCGTTGGTATCGTTACTCGGGCTTGGGGTCCACGACGATAGCGAAGTTGTTTCGGTCGTTTCCTGGGTTGAGCTCGCGCTTCTTGAATACGGTTCCGTCCCAGTCGTCTGATGCTCCAGGAGCCCCCGAAGCTGCGGCAGCCTCTCTTCGCTCAGCCAAAGGTTTGCGCTGAAGCAACCACCTCGAAAGCTTGGCGGAATCGGATTGCTTGAGGACATTGAATCCGAGCGAGCTGAGGATCGCGCGCAGATGAGACTGATTCATGTATCGCGAGTTGGTCAGACAGCTCAAGGGCAAGACCAAGAAGCAGAAGCCGGGAACATCGTCGTTCTCGGGCAGATACTTATGTACGTGCCTGAGCATCTCTCCCCTTTTCCTGACATCGCCGACAAAGTTGACGACCAGACTGAGAGCGACCATATTGTACTTCTCCTCATCGTTGGCGGGGACAGGGAAGTCGAAGAAGCTGTACTTCTGAACTTTGTCACCTTGAGGGTGGAGATCGATGTATGTAGCGTCGACCCATCGATATTTAGAGTAAGCGGTGCCAGTGATTGCGCCTACATCGAGGACGCGAAACTTGGGGAGATTGCGGTCATGCTGATAGACGGTGTTGAGGGCTTCCATACACCACTTGCTCGTCGGTGTCTGGCCGGACTTGGCGGAACCGGTCAAGGACCAAGCCTGGTACTGTGCGAGGCCGCCGAGGGAGTCGAGACCGGCCTGAATCTCGTCTTTCTCCTCGGCTGTCTTGGCCTGCTCGAGTTGCTTGAGCAGAGTGTGGAATTTGGCGATCTTTTCGGCATGCTCTGCGGGTGGAACAGGAGCAGCGGCGACGCCTGTATCGTTCTCCACGTCTACTTTGTTAGCCTTCTTGTTGACAGCATCGCTCTTGACTTTGCGTGCCTCCTTGAGAGCTGCCTGCTGAACGCCGCCTTGCTTGTTGCCGCCAGCATTCTTTCCCTTGTGATGTTTGACACCACCTCGCTTTCCTCGTGGTCGAATAAGCTTGCCTTTCTTTTCCCCGCCAGTTACTTGGGATTCTGAACCAGCTCCAGCTTCGGTGTCCGGAACAGGCACAGCAGAAGGTGCCTCTATGGCAGCTGGAGCTTCGGATGCCGAGCCAGCTGGTGCGGCAGCCTTGACCTTGCCACCTCCAGGCTTCTTTCCTTTTGTTCGTGACATTTCTCTTGCGGTGTAGTCTGGCTAATGGTGGAGGGGAGGAAGAAGAAGGGGAAGGACTGAAGTCTATGAAACCAGACCGGCCCCAATTTGGAAAGAAAGCTGAGGCCAGGGTCCAACGGACACTCGAGCTCGCACTGAGAAGAATCAGTTGGTTGTGCAGCAGGATCTCCCGCAAATTTTCAAATTTTTAGAAGAAAATCCTGCACGACGCCTTGTGTGTTCGCTCTGAAAGACAGAAATGCAACTGCAGCTCAGTCTGCTCCACATCTCAAGTCACCGGCAGAAGCCGCGCTATGAAACAGGAAGTTGGTTTGACTCACTTGACTGTTGTAACCCGATTTTCTTGGACGAAGAGTCGAGTTAGGCAGAGGAGCCCAGAGACGGTTGTTGTCAGAAAAAGAATACCGCAGATGAGCGCATCACCGGGTCTCGTTCCGCAGTGGAGACTGTGTCCACTACTACTAATTTTGATCGTCTCAATTGCTTTCATCACCATCACCATCGCAATCTTATCCCCCGAGGTTCCCTCTTTTCACCCCTTCATCCTTGTTCCTTGCGACAGAAAGGATAGGTAACGCCCATAATGAAGACCTCACAGATCGTTCTCACATCGCTCTCCGTTCTCGGTGTTGCTGGTATCGGATACGCCATTTACTTCGACCACCGTCGTCGGACCGATCCCGTATTCCGCAAGAGTCTGCGCAAGGAGAGCAAGAAATCAAGTAAGGCAGACAAGAAAGAAGCAGCCAAACGTGCTCAGCAGGAGGATGGCTTCATTCAGGATCTTTTGCAAGAAATTCGCTCGCCCGGCACCTTCCCTGCTGGTGTTGAGGAGCGCGAGCAGTACTTCCTCAAGTACGTCTCGCTTGGAGAGCAGCTCTTCGCCATGGGTACCGACAAGTATCTCGAAGCCGCGGCTGCCTTCTTCAAGGCATTGAAGGTGTATCCCCAGCCCGTCGAGCTTATTATGATCTACCAGAAGGCTGTGCCCAAGGAGGTCTTTGACACTATCATGCGCATCGTCAGCAAGGACATCGCTACTGGTGGTGGCGAAGGCGCAGAAGGCATGACCGCTGCTGGTCTAGATGAGGTGGATGACGATGGCCCGTCACCATCAGCGGCTGCTGCCTCCAAGAAGGTGGAGGCTGAGGACGAGGATGAGGAAGAGGAGGTCGAGGACGACAAGGCAGAGGATAAGGAGACTTCCACATCAGCATCCAACACCACTTCTTCGGCCGCTCAGCCAGCACAGCAGCAAGGCACGGACAGTGGCACCACATCGAGCCAGGAGTGGGATACTCTCTCTGCCACTAGTCTCAACGAGACCGGCGTTATGGTCACCCCTAACGCTCCAGCCTCAACCGCATCTGAGAGCCCCGAGTCCTCCGCTACACCCTCCGCTTCTGCTGCCACCAAAGATGAAGAGACTTCAGCTGCCGCAGCGACAAACGAGGAGCCCAAGCTGACCAGCATTGACACTTCGGCCTCGGTCACCAAGGAAGCCGTCTCGACGCCTTCTAAGCAAAATTTCACCTCTGGATGGAGTCCCGCTCCTGTCTTTGCCGGATCGAGCCCTCGTGCTGAAAAGAAGGCAGACCCCCTGTCGGAGGCTCAGGACAAGTCCAAGTGATTGCCAGTCGCAATGGCACTTTGCACGATCACGATCACCCCTCGCCCTTACGACTCGTCCCAAAAGTGGTCATTGCATCGCAACAATCTCGACCGCGCATCCTTACGTCTGAACCAGCTTTCTGTACGACCATGGTTATGAGTCCGAATCCCCGTTGCTGGTTCGAGCTTTTGCTTCAAATTTGGTGTCTTCCTTGTTACACATACATTGCTGCGACCCTTTTGCAATCCACATTCCACTCACAGCCTTCTGCCTCTCTTAGTAATGAGTCTAAGTGTGCGCTTAGCTTGCACCGACGATCGCTGCCGTCGATCTGTGTCTGTGCATCCGCTTGCCTATCTGCTTTTCATTCGTCTACCGTGATGGGCGCTGAAGCTGGATCGGCGACAATGTCTTCCGACAACCCACTCAGAGTGAATGGTATATGAATGCAATAAAGCTTTCTCGCCCGAAAACGTTCGCCCCGGTGGCCAAGTTGGATTAAGGCATGTGGCTTATGTTTCTCAGGTGTCGCACCTCGAGATCATGGGGTTATTTCTTCGCAGGAGAGCAATCTTCTAAAAGTAACCGCGAGATCGTGGGTTCGAGTCCCACCCGGGGCATATCTTTTTTCATCGAATTGTAAGGATGTTGCAGGTGGAGCAGAGCTACAATTTTGTGCCTTGTCTTTGCCAGGGCCAGTCATGTTATGCCGCCCGTATCTACGTCAAAGAGAATCCCATCGGGTCGCATACCTCGGATTTGGCCGATCTCGGGCTGAAAAGAATTTTGTTTTTCAGCGAAGGTCGAGGAAGAATCTCGAAGAGCAGACTATGCATTGAGGCAGCCGTCACGAGGGAAAAAAACATGTCGGGAAATGCAGGTTGCGAAAAGCAGGGAAAATGGTAGCTGCAGAGCGCAATGACGCTGAAGGGAACTGAGCCATCTACCGGATTAGCACAGCACAGCGTCACCCTGCACCTTGGCACCGATTCAGCTCGACCAGTCTCTCCTTCGCCGCCATCAAGAGCAAATTCCGAGACCACACTCAGCTGGCTCTCATCCAGCCTTCAGAGTCTAAATTGAGGTTCAGAAAGCTCACGGTGAAGTTGATACAAATGGTTGATCGATGGATTGAGAGATCGGGCAAATCTCGAGGTGCATGAAGTGGAGAGGGAAACAAGATTTGCTTGCTGAGCTGAGTCAAATCATCCTGAAGAACAAGGCAGAAAAAAGCGTCTCAAGCCTTGCCAGCTGCCAATTGACTCGAATCGAGGTTTTTTTGCAAGACGTTCGAGTGTGAGCCCGAGCGTCCCGGCTCTTCTTCTTGATCTGTCGCTGTTCTGCGCTGTGCTGCCACAAGCCTGACATTCTGCTTGTCCAATCCTACTCGCTCGTTCTCACCCGATCAATTCCACTTTCTTCTCTTTTCGGTTTCTTCGCAGCGCCAAAGGCACCTACCGAAAATCCGATTTCAACTCCACCCGCAATTTCTGCTTCCTTCTCATTCGTCGTCACTTTCTTACCACACTCGCCATCGTTTCCCTTCCTGTGCTCAGCCCTCAACTCAGAAACATATTACTTTTCCGCTAATCGGGCTTTTTCACCTTCTCCCACCATCGTTACGTCCCGTACCCTCACCTTCGCATACATCACATAGCCATGTTCTCTCGTGGTATTCGTGCCGCCGCTCCGGCGACAAGGCTCTTGAACCAGCCTCTCCGCTCCGCTGCTCCTGGTGTTGCCGTAAGTATCATCAGACTCGACAATCGCGCCTGCATCACGAACGCCTCAGCCGCGACCAGAATGACAGTTGATTCGTGGCCACCTCCCTTCGACTGACACGACGTCTGTTCTCTTTTGCTTTGATCTGTTTTCTCAGCGCTTGGCACCTATCGGTGCTCGATTCAACTCCGGCAAGGTCTCTGGCCCTGTCATCGGTATCGATTTGGGAAGTAAGTATCACAACGCATTTTGGCTCGGTCTGCTATTGATCGTGTCGAGTTAGCGTGGAAGCTGCAGACGTAGCAAACTCAGCTAGCCCGCATGGTGGCGATAGAGCAGGTCCGGATCCTTACGACGCAGCGGTTGCAGAAACGGCGTACTGATTCTATTTGAAACCTTTGATCCATCGTTTGTTTGTCTCGCACAGCCACCAACTCATGTGTCTCCGTTATGGAGGGCCAGCAGGCCCGTGTTATCGAGAACTCGGAAGGTGGCCGAACCACCCCTTCCGTTGTTGCTTTCACCAAGGATGGCGAGCGTCTCGTTGGTCTCCCCGCCAAGCGACAGGCCGTCGTCAACCCCGAGGCTACTCTTTTCGCTACCAAGCGTCTTATTGGCCGAAAGTTCCAGGACAAGGAGGTCCAGAAGGACTTGAACAACGTTCCTTTCAAGATTGTGCCCCACTCCAACGGCGATGCCTGGCTCGAGGCCCGAGGTGAGAAGTACTCTCCCTCGCAAATCGGTGCTTTCGTTGTCGGCAAGATGAAGGAAACCGCCTCCGGCTACCTCGGCAAGCCCGTCAAGCACGCCGTTATTACTGTTCCCGCTTACTTCAATGACTCGCAGCGTCAGGCTACCAAGGACGCTGGTGCCATCGCTGGTCTTGACGTTCTCCGTGTCATCAACGAGCCTACCGCCGCCGCTCTTGCCTACGGTCTCGACCGTGACGACTCGTCCGTTATTGCCGTCTTCGACTTGGGAGGAGGTACTTTCGATATCTCGATTCTTGAGATGCAGAAGGGTGTTTTCGAGGTCAAGTCGACCAACGGTGACACTCACCTTGGTGGCGAGGACTTCGACATTGTCCTTGTCGAGCATCTCGTTAACGAGTTCAAGAAGGAGTCCGGTCTCGACCTCTCCAAGGATCGCATGGCCATCCAGCGTATCCGTGAGGCTGCCGAGAAGGCCAAGATCGAGCTTTCCAGCGCTTCTTCCACCGACATCAGCTTGCCTTACATCACTGCCGACGCTTCCGGTCCTAAGCACATCAACACCAAGATGAGCCGTGCTCAGCTCGAGGGTCTCGTTGGCAAGCTCGTCGACCGCACTGTTGAGCCATGCAAGAAGGCTCTTGCCGATGCTGGCTGCAAGCCCTCCGACATCCAGGAGGTTATCATGGTTGGTGGTATGAGCCGTATGCCCAAGGTCCTTGAGACCGTCAAGAACATCTTCAAGCGTGACCCAAGCAAGGGTGTCAACCCCGACGAGGCTGTTGCTATCGGCGCTTCCATCCAGGGTGGTGTTCTTTCCGGTCAGGTTACCGACGTTCTCCTCCTCGATGTTACCCCCCTTTCTCTTGGTATTCAGACCCTTGGTGGTGTCTTCACTCGTCTCATCAACCGCAACACCACTATCCCCACCAAGAAGTCACAGGTCTTCTCCACCGCTGCCGATGGCCAGACCGCCGTCGACATCCAGGTTTACCAGGGTGAGCGTGAGCTCGTACGTGACAACAAGTTGCTCGGCAACTTCCAGCTCACCGGTATCCCCCCCGCGCCTAAGGGTGTTCCCCAGATCGAGGTCACCTTCGACATTGACGCCGACGGTATCATGCACGTCTCTGCCCTCGACAAGGCCACCAACAAGGATCAGTCCATGACCATCTCTGCTGGTTCCGGTCTTAGCGACAACGAGATCGAGAAGATGGTTGCCGATGCTGAGCAGTACGCCGAGGCAGACAAGGCCCGCAAGGCTGTTATCGAGGAGGCCAACCGCGCCCACTCGGTTTGCTCCGAGACCACCAAGGCCATGCAGGAGTTCAGCGAGCAGCTCCCCGCTGAGGAGAAGGAGAAGCTCAATGTTCTCATCAAGGAGACTGAGGAGCTTGCATCCAAGGGTCTCAACGGTGACGCTGAGGTCGAGGCTCAGACCATCCGCGAGAAGATTGACGCCACCCAGCAGGCTTCGCTCCAGCTCTTCAAGCTTGTTTACGAGAAGAAGGGTCAGTCTGGCGCTTCCTCCGAGAACGCCGGCGAGTCCAAGCCCGAGGGTGAGGGTGAGAAGAAGAACTAAACATGTTCCTTCTTTCTACATCTCCACAAGTGTCTCTCTCGCATCCTTCACACCCTTTGCATCTATTCCGTTCCGCATACCTACAGCGGTCTTGTAACAACAGCTCCCTCTCCCCCCACTCATCCGTAAGGATGTTTCAAAAAACACTTCATTCGAATGTCTCGTTTTTTATTCCCTCGCATTGTTGTCCTACAGCAGACATCTCTCAACACACACACCACCACCGCTTATTCTGTCGATGAATTCTAAGAACTCGTGTATTCTCAGTTCTCTCTGCCTGTGTCAAACCGAACGAGTCTGAATCGGAGGAAAAGTGGTGAAAGTGAAGCAGATCAAGATGTCGAATGCAAGCCATTGTCTGACTGGCATGCTGATTTGTACGTTTGCAAACGCGATGCAAAGCCTTACGCAATTTGGCGAGGAGAGAGCCACTCTCATACAATACCGAACTGATTCAACACAGAACTGAGCTCGAGCACATACAATAATTTGACTACGCAATCCGAGTGAGGGTTTCTTGCAAAGGTGAGAGACGAACGGAAACAACAAAGGATCGGGGAAATGATGTACATGGACGAGAGCAGCAAATCAGAAGAGCGCTTTACGAAGTAACCAAGGACGAATGTTAGCGGAAAAACATGAATGCAGGAGAGACAGAGAGAGAGATGAATAAAGGCAGTGCGAGACGAGTGAAACCGAGAGCGGCTCCAATGATTGTGAGACCAGCTCTTCGTTCAGACGAGGTGGAAAGGTCGACGTATATGCGGCAAGACTGTCCGGCTTATGCTGCTTGCGCAGTGCCGTTCGCTGTTGCTGCTGCACCCTCCTCATCTTCCTCAGGAATGGCTTCTACTGTTTCTCCATCGTCGAGCCAACTCGCCTCCACAGTGGCCTTGACTCTCCTAACGTACTCCTTCATATTCTCCCTGTACAAGCTAGCCGCCTCTGCGTTTGCCGGCGAATTCGGGTTGGGATCATGCAGCAGACTTTGAATGCTTGTCAAAATCGCCGCAACATCGTAGGTTGGTGACCACCTGTTCTGCAGAATGTCCAGACACAACTCCCCATTAGCGTAAACGTTGGGGTGGAACATTTTGGACAAGAACTTGACAGTAGGTGGCTTGTTGGGATATGACTCGTCGAAAGTGAGCACAAGCTTGAACGTGCCATCTTCGAAAGGAGTGTCTGCGGGGCCGAAGATGACAGCATTCCAGATCATGAGATTATCGGCGCAGGGAGCACCAGAGATTCCTCCAGGTGGGTCAGTGGAGAGTCGCTTGAAATCTCGAATGAGACGCTTCTTCGATGGTGTGGACTGCAAGACGAGAGGAGAAGGAGCGTAGGGGCAAGTCGAAAGCCGAAAGTAGTGATGTCAGCACGATGGGCTCCTCAACGCATCGTAGGAGAGGCTACTTACCATTTTGCGAAGGTGTGGCTGCTTGAATCAGCAATGAGTACAACGAAGTGGTTTAGACTGGAGCTGTTGGTAATTTGATAAGTGTGAGCTTGACGTGATTCGCAGGACGAGAGAGGAGCTAGTCGGAAGACGCAAAGTTGGCTTGGTGTGTAGGAGCTGATGGAAGCCGGCGAAGTATTGGTCTGATGGATTTGACTGTAGAGTGACGAGGGACGAAGAGGTTTTCGATGATGGAGGTTTATACGGAACCAAAGTGTTGGTCCATTCACGGCCACTACTGCACTTTGGTTTCGCCCTGACGAGCGGAGTCTGTCACGCTCAGCTCGGCTGAGCAACAACCTCAAGAGAATCATAGCCTTGCAGTAAATTACCGCTGCGACCTCACCTCCTTAACCTTGCTTCTCCACCCTGCCAACCTCACAACTACCGCTAAATCTGGATGAAAAGCAATCCGTACGAAAAACGCCCAAAAATAATCTTACACCACACGACATACCTCTCTTCTTAGGTATCCGCTCTCATCACACCTCATGTCGAAGCTCATCGCCGAGCCGAGCTTGTCTAAAGCCCGCATGCTCGAAGAACCTTGCGGTAGGAAAGGTCCTGCTGTATATATGAATTAGAAATGTAGAATGAGCAGCAAAGCCAATCAAGTCTACACCGTGGCTAAATGTAGATGCCGAACTGTTTAAGCTTCTCGCAGCTGTCGTAAACCTCTGCCATAATTCTCTTGGCAGCTTCTTCGTCTCCCTGTATCATTGTAAGAAAGCAGAAAAATGTCGTCAGAATGCTGTCTTTTTACCTCGAATGGTCTCAAGCTAAGGTGAGATACTTACTCCAATCCCCAAGAATCCTCTTGTCGCTGCCAACCGTCTCTCCTGATACTCTCTTTGCCGCTCGCACTGCGAATACATGGCTTGCTTGTACGCGTTCTCCACACGGTTCTCGAACCCAGCGAGATCCTTCTTGCTGCGTTCGCCTGTGACGAAAGGGTGGTTGTTGAATTGGTTATCGTTAACAAAGTATGGGATGTGGTGCTTCTCGGTCATGCGCTGTGTCTTGTACGTGTTGGAAGGCGTCCATGCGAAGCTCGGATCTGGTGTGGAGAACAATGTCGGTGCATAAGCGAGCAAGCTGAACAAGCCGAGGACGAGAAGCGGAAGCAATTGAAGAAGGATGCTGGCGTTCTGAGGCTCAGCATTTGCACGACGTGGGCCCGGTCGTTGCTGCCGGAATTGATGTGTTCGCATGCCTGGTCCGCCGAAAGAGAAGGTTGTCCCGCCAAACTGCGCTCCACCCATACCACCACCGCCGAAGAACATGTTGAAGAGATCGTTGGGATCGATCTCATCTGCATACATCCCGCCGCCGCGGAAGGGTGTACCTCTCATACCGCCGAATGGGTTGCCATGCCCTGCTGCTGCTGCACCTGCCGCTGATCGTGCATTGTCTGGGTCTCCTCCATATCGATCGTATGCTGCTCGCTTATCCGCATCTGTGAGAATGCTGAAGGCTTTTGATACGCTCTTGAATGCCTCATCTGCACCAGGAGCGCCGTTCTTGTCAGGATGAAGCTGCAAAGCCAACTTCTTGTAAGCCTTCTTGATTCCGTTCTCGTCCACCGTCTTCTCAACACCGAGCACCTTGTAGAAGTCAGAGCCTGCCTTTTTAATTCTGGTCACCACTTCCATTTGCGCCGAAGTGTACGCCCGTTTGGGTGCTGTATGTGTGCCATCGGCTGCTGATCGTCCATTGGCTTGGGTAGTGGTGCGTGAGCGGAGACCTTCTGCAGAAGAAGAGGCCCCAGCAGCTGAAGAGGAGGAGGCGGATGCAGATGCTGCGGCTCCATTGCCGGAAGCGCCGCTCTTTTCTAGGCGCACTAGGAGAGCTTCTGCCGATGGTGTCTTGTAGATGGCAATGCTCTTCTTTGCCCACTTGATGGCTGCTGCTGTATCTCCATTTGCGTCATGCTTGAAAGCAAGCCTGAGCGCCTTCTGAGCGTCTTCCGCTTCCATGATTGATGCTAGTGTGATCGAGAAAGGACGTCGAAGGAAGGAGGAGGCAGGCCTTGCAGAATCGGATATCGTCACTCGTTATATGTCTAAAGCCTGACGTTCTCGGCGCGAGCAGACTCTTGAAAGTGGATCGTAGATTCCTCAAGAGACTCCGAACGTTGTCTGATGACTGCAGGTGATGTCGAAAGTACCGATGAGGCTGCTTGTCGGTTGGTGGAGGAATGTCGAACGATTTGAGAAGGTCGTCCCTAGACGAAAGCGCTCGGATCTGTGCTTTCTCGGTTGCATGGCTCTTCCAAAATTGTGGGCACCAACCGTGGAAGCTTGTGTGAAGCTTGGAAAGCTGTTTCTGTGAGCAAAGAGGGTGTACGTGTCGTTTTAGACCAAGCTGTTATGATGGGCCGCTATAACATCCTCTGCAACGCCTTGCACCCTCGGATCGCGGGACCAAGGGGAAAATTTCGAAACTCGTTTGAGGAGCAGCGAAAGAGTCGCGTAAGGAAAGTGTTCCTCTTTGGCGGCTGTACTGAACTTGGATGTCTGTGTGTGCAGAGTTTGCTTGTGTGTTGCACTTTCCAACCACTGAGCGGGATCCGCCTCCACCAAGCCTTCGAGATGTACATTCGTGATTCTCAAATATTGGCTCACAATCACCCCTGCCATCTTCCCTCTTCATCCTCATCCCAACCGACCACATCGCACTCCTTCGAATCGACCTTCACTATTGTTTCGTTGAAATCACCACGGAGATCGAGCGCTGGCGCCATCTCAAATCGTTTCCATGTCGACAATCTACTCATGACGAACAGCCTCTCAGGCTCCGACATCTAACTCGCCGCTGCAGGACTTTATTGGCTTATATCAGCCTCCAATCCAGCATCATCTCGAACACTACACACAAACCTTACGGCCCTCGCCAACAATGTCGTTCAACTTCAAATGGCCGACCTTCTCGGAAGAGTTTCACACGAGCGCAGCGCAGATGCTCAACAGCGCGCTCAATCGTGGACCCAAACCCAAAGTCATCGCGGATGACATCTTGGTCGAAGAGCTTGGCATGGGAACTATTCCTCCGGAGCTGGAGATTCTCGAGATTGGTGACCTTGGTACCGACCGCTTCCGCGGCATCTTCCGTCTGACCTATGCCGGCGATGCGCATCTCGTTCTCAAGACCAAAGTGCAGGCCAACCCACTATCCAAGCCCAATCGACCCGACATTGGTCTTTTCCCGTCGTCGAATGCATCCAGAGGTATTCTCTTTGCTGCTGCGCCGCTTGTCGTGCCCATGCACTTGCGGCTCTCATCCGTCAAGCTTCGCGCTATTGTCGTCCTGGTCGTTTCAAAAGCCAAAGGAATCACCCTCGTGTTCAAGAACGATCCCTTAGAAAGTGTCGAAGTTAGCTCTACCTTCGACAGTGTAGCTGTCATCCAGAAATACCTTCAACAAGAGATCGAAGGTCAGCTGCGAGAAATGTTCCGAGAAGACTTGCCCGGCATCATCCACAGACTGAGCCAAAAGTGGCTCAGCGGCGAAGTCAAATCAGAAAAGGAAAAGGCAAAGCAGAGAGCAGACGCGGACGACGCATCACAAAGGCTAAAACCCTCGAGAACACGCGAACAATCGCTCCCTCGTTCTTCAAGTGAGCCTCTCGATGTTCTGGAGACCTCCTCTGCCCCGGGCGGTCCATCCAGACGAGGCCATACCAAGGGTAGAAAATCACAACAAGGAAGGTCTGGCAGCAGTGTCGCCGGATCTCCTGTATCACCAACGCGCTCACCTCCCAGGCCTCGCGGCAGCCTGCGTCGACCTAGACATGTTGCCAAAGCTGCATCGACATCAGCCGCTCTGCTTCACGATGAGCTTCCAACTACGCACACATCTCCGTTCGACGCCGCCTTTCCCGATATCGAGAACTACGACCCGACATACGGTCTCCGCCCTGATGATCTGCCAACCCACAGTGGCTTCTCAGGTCTCGGTAAGCTAGCTCAACGTGGCCTCGGTGGGCTCAAAGATCTCACCGCACCTTCTCCGACGTTTGGCCCAACGGATCCCATTACGGAGGACGGCAATGACATCAACCTGGACGAAGCTGCATTTGACGACTTAGAAAGGCATCCAGATGACGTTAACTCCGAGCATGATCTCGAGCACGATCTCACTGGGTCGCAGAATGGCGAGCGATCCGAAGACGACGCGACGACAGACTCTGATGCCGACGCGGCTTCGGATGACTTTGGAGACGACGTTCCGGATCTGGACATGCAAGAGCAGGAAGATGCCGTCGATACGTCTATCGATTACACTCGCTTCGGATACCCGCCTGCTTCTGCCGCCTTCTCAGACACCCATGAGCTCAATCGCGCGTCGTCTATCATCTTCGACGATGAGCCGCAATCGTCAACGAAGCGCGGTAAGCGAGCATCTCAGTCTGACCGTACTTCTCTGGGTGATCGACGTCTGTCATCCAATCGATCCGAAACATCAGCCACACCCGCCACTCGAAGGAGGAAGCCGGAGCCGGAGGTGGTCTACGAGACCATCCCAGCAGTCGGAGGCGGTACCGTAACGAGGCCCAGGATCTACCACACGGCCAGCAAGGTGCAGCCTCCCGAAGTCTATTGGGATGATGAGGACACAGCTCGACCATCTCAATACGGCGGAACACCCTCCACCAGAACAGGCGCAACTCGCTTCGGCTCCGACTATGGCAGCGCCACGATGGGCGCACAGAGCTCGCGCACCAATACAGTGCGAGGCATGCATGACTCGCCCCACCTCGGCGCTGCCTTCGTCTCACATGATAGCAGCGACGAGAGCCTGTTGGATCTGCCCCCCGAGTCTTATCACAGCAGCGACGCTTCTCATCAACAAGCTCTGGATGCAGAGCGGTCGTCGGTCTCCAGCTCGAGCCAGCGAAGAGGTCTCGCGATGGGAAGACCAGCCTCGACGAGCCGCGAGTCCTCCTATCGAGATCTGTCAATCCAGGACCTGCAGTGGGATCATAGTGCTGCCGCCAGCACTGCACCAACTTCGTCTCAGTCGCAGCACTGGGAGATGCAGAACGGCTATGATGCCGGCGGCCAATCTAGCAGTGCTCACATGAATACAGAAACACAGTCCAACTCGGGCATCAAGTTTCGCAAGAACAAAAGTGCCAACCATCAGCGCTCCAAGACGATGAACAGTGACTATTTAGGGTTCCCATCGCAACGAACTGGAGTTGGACCTGGTCTAGCAGCGACTCCGGCTCGTAGCAGGGTGTCGGCGGCGTCACGCCCAGGTTTTATCACCTATGCCACCTCTCCTCCTGGCGACTCGACCAGCTGGCAGCGCAGTCCGCCGTTGCGAGCAGCTTCGGATCGAGATGCAGCTCTCTCAACGTCACCGTCCGGCCCTCAAGACATGCTTTCGATCTCACCATTCCGCGACTCGAGCCTCCAACAAAGCAGCCCTCGAGGCGCATCCAACACGGCTGGGGCTTATGCTAGCGCAAGCAATAGTCCGCAGGCAGCGGTTCAGTCCAAGGGAGCACAGGGCTCGGCCTCGGCACCCACTCGACTATCGATCGATGCCTCGGCTCACTTCCTGGATTTGGTCAAGTCGAACCATACGCTTAGTCCCTTCACGAGAAACATGGAGCATTTCACCGTGCGAAGCGCGCCTGTGACTCCAGGCTGGCAGACCACGTCTGGGAGTGCCAGTGCTGTCGGAAGCAGCGCTGCCAGTGGAACCGGTACCACGAGTGGAAGCTCTCAAACGGGGGCGATAGGCAAGCAGCGCAAGGACAGCAGCGAGATCAGACACTCGCACGTCAGGCAGGCCTCATACGAACAGAGGACACCGCGGGATGCAGATCCGCCCGTACCTTCCTCTAATTTGCCGGCAAGACGACGTCGCACCTTCCAGCTGGGAAATTCCAGCTCGAAAGAAGAGAACCATGGAGATGCGTCCTCCCCACTTAGTGGAAAAGCACCATTGAACTCGATGCAGGGCAACAGTGTCGCTGACTCCGATGAGTACGGCTTTTCACGCTTTGCTGGTTCGGGACCAAAACCTTTCAAGGCTCCCGGATCTTCGTCTTCGTCCATAATCAATTCGAGCAAAGGCGTGACATCGGGCATGAAAGATGCGCGTAGACGAAGTAGACCCGATTCGATGGGACCCCCTTCCGAAGCCGCGCGACTAAACGCTCTGCGATGGGAAGCCATTCGTGAATGATAGATTTTGCAGATGTCTTTAGATACCCTTTACCATGTAGTAAACGTCGTGCATGACATACCCGAATACAGTCCTGCAGGTAGAAGACTCTTGGCGGTTCTGAGATGAGCAAGATTGGAACGTAGTGTCAGTCAGCGTCAGGCTTGCGTGTGCTAACTCATACGAAAAGCATACCCGAGAAGGTGTGTGCGCGGAGGCGTAGCATAATGGCGTCAACAATGAGCAGAGCGGAGGGGCGCGTGCTGTCTTGGCAGACTCGTATGCAGCAGCTGTCAGTTCTCAAAGTGGGGGTGAGATCGGAACACTATCCGAGATATCGAGATAAGGTAGCGAGACCGCGATATCTCAGGTATGACTGAACGTCAGGTCTTGGCTCTCTGCTCGCTTGAGAGCTTTAGCGATAGATTCCAAGCTGGCGAGGAATGCAGGAAAGGGTTAACATGAAACGTAGCGACCTTTCGCCAAGGAGATGTGACGGAAGTGTCCGGAGTACGACGAATGCCTCTGTCTCTCAGATCTGTCTCATGAATGGTGATTGTGAAGGCTTCGCAACCTCGTCGGTCAATTTCACCGAGCTATTGGGGCCCCATCGTGTCGTTTTTTCTACGATGAGCTCTGCTTGCGCACTTGCGTGTGCCGCGTCGCTGCCTTGAGAAGAGGAATGCCCGGCATGGCTAAGACGCATGTCACATGCAGGCTCCACATTGGCACATGCGCTAACAGCATTGTGACAAGGAATCGACGGCATGAGAGCCAAGCAGATGGTTAGACCGCTTCGCCCTGCGGTATGCGCCTGTCGAGTTAGACACTTCTTGGCACATAGTTCACAGTACCATGCGCGTTGTTCAACAGCTGTTGCATGAGGTGTTTGCTGGGTGAGGATCTCACACGTCCTTCCAGTTGCTCCGGGAATTGGCCGGCGAGGCCAGACGTCGCTTGGAGACATCCGAAGGAAATTACCGAATGTCCTTCCTGTTCGTTCCGCATACAAAACTACTGTATAGCTGCCGTCGAGGTCGTCACGTTTCTTGAGCTCGCAAGGTAGACTCAAATCAGCTGCTCAGACCATCCGTCCCATCACGATTGCAAGAGTTTCCCCACTCAGGATAACTGCAAGAAGAAGAACATCAAATCGAATCGTGGGGTTTGTGGAGAAAAGCGGAGAGCTTCCGCTGGTCGATGTTGAGTGGGGAAAGGATTCTGAGATCGAAAGTTTCTTCTTGGTCATCCCATCTCACACCCGTCGGTGGTCGCTCTTTCGTCGCTTGAAGCGAAGGAGCGATTTCGGCGAAACTCGCGCAATCAATCTAGGACGGATTATCTCTCCGCAAGGGTTGAGGGTTTTTTCTTCTCCCAGGCAAGAAAACAGGGTTCTGTTGCCATGCTCCCTCCGCCTCCCACATCGACATCAAATTCCAGAAATCGCATTAAGCCATGGTTGATACCTCAATTGATGGCTTTGCCAAGACCTCGAAAAACGTTTGCCATGGTATTGAAATACCACAAACCTGCGTCAGCTGCTTCGGGACACGATCTCTGCTGTTGTCAAATTACAGTTCTCCTGGCCCGCTTGCCCGCCGTCACACGACCGAGCAGGATCCGACTGAAGATAGCATATTCGCATGATTTTCGACATCAACTTGATCTTGTACTGCGATCTGGGGTTGAGTTGCCAAGAGACGGATCCACTGATCGCAGTGAAGCGTACCTTGGCGTGATCAACAGCTTTGCCTCTGCCTTTCCCCGCTCTGCTGACATTGCTTTGCGCGGAATTCAAGAACGGCTGAAGAGGTGTGATTGCGAGCAGCTGTGGGATGAGATTCGATATTGTGTGACTTGGCATCACAGACAGATTTCGGAGTCCCCGCGTTTGCGATGGCGTTGCATTCTTTGTGCCGCGGCAAGAAAGGGATCGTAGCGTGGCAAGAATCTCGTCTGGATTAGCGAGGCAGTCGTGTGACGGAAGAGAGCGTCTCTCCGGCTGAAGAAAATTGTTGATCGATTAGGATTCATTCGGAGATTCCGCCCACCATTCTCATATCCTTCGCCTCTCACGGTAAAATGATCCATGGATCGCTATCCGGACATATCGAGCTTCCACTGCTGCAGCATGAACAGTCTGGCTCAATTGACACGTCAGAGAGCACCTGGTACGACGCCTTATGCTCGTGATCAGAGCTGACTAGAATCTTTCGGCAACAGGACCCCGAAAAGAAGCGAAAGGGCAAGGACCTTCTGAATGGAGAGCGATCAGCCGCGAGAAGGGATCAATGACAGATTTGAGGACGTCGATTGGTTACTTCTCCGGCAAAATCTCCTACGGTTGCCCCCTCATGTATGGCTAACGTATGATCTCGTTTCGGCATCTGCAAATGTCATTTTCGGCAGCCTTGCAGAAGGTAATTGACGCCTTGGCAAATGTGTCGTGAGACAAAGACACACATGTCTCCGTCATACAGTACAGTACAGTAGAGTGACACGACAAAGACCAGATCCGATCATGTCGTTGCTCCCGTCCAAATTTCATGCTGCACGGTCACCTTGAAGCCGGACGATTACAGCCGCAATGGTATCAACTATACATTCGGACCCTCACAATCATGCCTTGGTGTGGTTGTTGCTGCCGTGGTAACGAAGTTGCACCTTGCCGTTACATGCAGCCGGCAACATCGGCGACTGTAGTGGGCGTTATTCAAGGAGTCAGTATTCAGAAGGAGGCTGCGATGAAGAGAGCCTGTGGGCTTGCGTCGGTGCAATCTCGTCGACAGTCAAGGGATCGAGACTGTTCGAGCCACGCGAACAGCATTTCTTGGCTGGACTGAACTCACCACGAGACAGAACGCAACCCGAAAAAAATCTCCGACGGGAACTGGACCACCTTTGAGCCGTTCGTAACGGACCGGCTGTCTGGCAAGCCACAAGAGAGTTTGACTAACTCAAGGCTGGTCAGTACGGGAGGGAAATGCCGCAAAGAGGAAAGAGCAAAAGCAAAAAAGAATTTAGGCGAAGAGCGGCGGTGTGGGACCAAAAGCAACGATGTGGGCAAAGTCAACCCTTAACCCACCCACATGTTTGATCTGCAAGAATGCGAAACTCTCCAATCACGCAACGGCCAGAGAAGTCTGAGACCAAGAAGAGAAAGACGCAAAGACGGAAAGACGGAAAGAGGCGCTCAAAATTCAAATCACTTGTCCTTTAGCCTATATTTCTCAGTTCGAACTTATCGACATGGCCATATGCGTCCTTTTAAGCTGCTAAGCAAGGCAAGTCTTTCAAGTCGACGCAGAGGTCGAAAAGGACGAGAGGCGGAATTGCAATTTCCTTGCAAGATTGACCGGCGAACCAGAGGTGCGAGGCTAATCCTTTCCCAACTCAGAAGCAGAAAAGAGACTTGGCCGCTCTTCTCTATTTTCTTCTGGTCCCTGACCCGCGCGGAGGCTTTGTTTGGAATACCGTTCCTCGTACCTCGTTGCTCAAGCTCAATTCCAATCCACCTCTTCCTATCGGTGGGTTAGGAACGGCGACGATAGCACCAGTCATAGCCCGCGACCGCGATGTACAAGCCATTACAAGCAAAGTGGGGAGGAGAGGCGTTTTCGACAATGCGTTCGCGCAGCAATTGTATCCTCGCATTGCGGATCGGGAGGGCCAAGCATTCCTAGCGCTATCTTGGCAGGGTTCTGTTTTTGCCAAGGCTCAACCACAGGCCCCACGCTCAATGCCTGGAAAGAACCGAATTCCGTGGGTGTGTGCGTGGGCGCGTCAATTTCTGCAATGGGCAACCTGAGAATACGAAACGAGAAGAAATAGCAATTTTGAATTCAGCGCTGCGGCTCTGTCTGTCGCCTGCCCCTAAGCTATGCGTCTCTGTAGCGTTCCAATTAGCGTAGGGGTTGTTACATTCGTCGGGCTTAGCCACACAGGAAGGACGAGGCAAAGCAAAAGGAAATGCACATCTCTTCGCCATGCCGACTTGAAAAGTCGACGTTGGAACCCGCACTTCAGGTCGAGCCTTCGCGTCACAAATCGACTGCATGCTGCCTTGAGGCGAGCGATTTGTTGTGGTAGAAAATGCTGTAGCCCTGCTTGCTGCTAGAGAAGGGCAAAAGCTGCATCCTTTGCTTTGTTTGGCTGCAGTGGTAGTCTCAACTCCGAGGGACTTGATCATGAGGGCCTCCTCTGCCTTTTCTTATCCTGCATACGCTGCACTCTCTGAAGCTTGTTGAAGCGGAGACCGCAGTGACCAAGTCGATCACTGCAGCAAACACAATGCGGAAGACAAGATCCAAGTCTTCTGATTGGCTTGCCACCGTCAAAATAAGCAGCAATCGGAGGCAAGAAAAGCTGCATTCCACCCGGCGCTCTAATGAAGCACAAGTCACCGCAATGCCGACATACAGCAGCAGCAGCAGCAGCAGCAGCACACGGTCATAACAACAAGGACACGAACAACAACAACAACAACAGCAGCAGCAGCAGCAGCAGCAGCACAACGGAAACCATCCCGGGATTGCCCCGGTCTTTCGACTTACTTGTGATGTCAACTTTGCTTCCATATGCCTTGAGAAGGTCGAACGAAGCCCAGCCCAGCCAAGCCATTCCAGAAGCTCGCCTTGACCGCCGCGCGCAGAAGAGAATGGTGGCCACTCGCTTCCGTTTTGCGAGCTTTTTTAGTCTGTCAACGTGGACGCGGTCTTTTGTCGGTCACAATGAGGCTCAATTCTCTTCAATTGAGAGAACGAAGCGGGACATGGGCAACAAAAGAAAAGACAGGTGTAGCTCACGATTGCAAGATTGGCGTCAGCTTTACTATCCGCTGAAGGGTACGGTACAGTACTGTAGTTGGAGTCGCAAGGCCGCAGACTTTCGTATCTTTGAGAAACTTTTCTTGATTTTGTTTTCTCTTCTAGCGTCGGTTGAACGACGACAACGACGTCGCCTTTGGAAGAAATTTGAAAAAAGAAGGAAACGTTTTTTCAGTATCTGACAGGTGTGGCTGTCGATCCGTGCTCATAGGCACCAGACCCCTCTCCACAGGTCAGAACAACCAAATCCCTTGATGGGACAGGCACGCCACTAGCTCTCTCTCAAAAGGAAAAAAAAAAAAACAACAAAAAACCAGCAACAAAAAAAACAGGGTTTTGCAGATGAAGGGTTTCAGTTTGGCTGCTGATCTTTCGCCCATTTGTTTCTTCCTCCCTTTTCTATTCTTTGTTCGAGGTGCATGATATTGCCTCTTGACTTCATGCAGCAGCGATGTTTTGCCTCGTCCCAAGCTCGGTACGCTCATTTGGCCCCTGACCCTCTTTTCTCTTTATCGCTCCTCCGCCTGTCAACGGACAGACAGACAGACGACGGCCTTTAGAAAGAAAAAAATGTTCGGCAGCCGCATCTCAAATGCCTGCCGATTGGCCAAGAGTCTGCGAGATATGAGCATGGCCTGGCCTCCCTCTTTGGTACTGAGAAGTAGTCTCGGACGTCGGTCAGCTGGCTTGACTGTTCAAAAGCGAATCTACAGAGTAGCAATTGCAAAGTGTTGGTTCGTTTTGGCCCTTTTCGCATCTATTCGGTTGTTCCGACATCAGATAGCAGGCCTCGCCGCCCTCTGCCCTTGTGCCCACTTTCTAGCCATTTGGGCCCCATTTCTCTTCATGCGAAGAACATAGACCTTTGCATCCTCGTCGTCCTTCTTCTTGTCTCCCTTGACTGCCAAAGAGCGCTTTTTGCGAACAACAGCACTGTTGTGATTTTGAATCCTAACTTGCAATCTCTTCATACAGTGTGCAGTTCGCCGCCGCCGCTTCCGCATCTTCTTTTTGCCCCTGCCTGACCCTCACTCTCTTTCCTCGCCGCTCATCGTTGGTCCTCCCGTGAACGGACCTAACCTTCGCCCTGAGAGTATATAGTCGTTCAACTCCCCCTTCCTTGACCCCTCATCTCTCCTTCCACCTATCACCTCTCATCTCCCTCCGTCCATCCCTTCCGTTCGTTCGTTCTCCACACCGCGCACGGTAAAAGAGATTAGGCACAAGCGCCGTCTCAGGTTCACAGTCACAGCCCTTTCGTCTTTCGACAGTCGAAAGCAGCTTCCTCTTCCCTTCCACATCCCATCTCGCAAAGAGCCAAGAGCTTGAGCGAAATTCAAGTGAGAAGTCCAACAAAAAGGGTAAGTCTATCACCCTGGCAGATATCGCCTCGCCTCGCTTCGCTTCTCCGCTTTCGCCTTTGTCCGCCCAGATGCACTCAGCGTGTCTGTTGGGCGAAAGAGCGTCATTGGTGAGAGGGGCTAGCAGCATTCAATCAAAGCACACCATGCGGGCAGACTTCATTGCCAAGCCATTTGTCTGGAAATCGGCATCGAGCAGATATGAAGTTCCGCTTTGCTAGTCTTGTTCCTCCCACCTGGCTAATTCCCACCTTCAGGAGCTCTGTTGCTGACTTTTACACCCTCTGCGTTGCCTGTTCTCTCCTCGCCCTATAAATTCGCTTTTCTGCTATCTCAGAACCGTCCACATCCTGCTTGTTTCCCTCTAGTCCCCCCTTTTCTCCCTCCCTCTTAACCCACTCCATACAGTAGCCAACATGTCCGAAGTTGTCGAGGAAAAGAAGATCACCAAGCACCGAGACATCGATGCTGAGCACGCCGCCGAGAGCGGCGGAGCCAAGCACGCTCTCGTTGACATGAGCACCATCGAGCTCAAGGCCGAGGACCTTTACGACAAGGCCAAGGTCGACATCGAGGCTATCGAGCTTGAGGACGTCTGGACCCTCCTTCAGTGCAGCGAAGGCGGTCTCACTGAGGAGGAGTGCACCCGTCGTCGTGGCATTTTCGGTCCCAACAAGATTGAGACTGAGGAGGTCAACCCTATCCTTCAGTTCCTTTCCTTCATGTGGAACCCTCTCTCCTGGGTTATGGAGGGTGCCGCCATTGTCGCTATCGCTCTTTCCAACGGTGAGGGCAAGGCACCCGATTGGCCAGACTTCGTCGGTATTGTTCTTCTTCTCTTGATCAACTCTACCATCGGTTTCATCGAGGAGCGTAACGCCGGTAATGCCGTCAAGGCTCTTATGGACTCGCTTGCCCCCAAGGCCAAGGCTAAGCGTGACGGAAACTGGGTCGAGATCGAGTCTGCTGACCTCGTTCCCGGTGATGTTATTGCTTTCAAGCACGGTGACATTGTTCCCGGTGACTGCCGTCTCTTCGATGCCATTACCGTCTCTTGTGACCAGGCCATGCTTACTGGTGAATCTCTCCCCGTCAACAAGAAGGTCGGTGACCAGTGTTTCTCTGGTTCCATCTGCAAGATGGGTGAGGCCGAGGGTGTCGTTATCTCAACTGGTCCCAACACCTTCTTCGGTCGTGCCGCTACCCTCATTGGCTCCGACGACGACTCCACCGGTCACTTGCAGCAGGTTCTTTCCCGTATTGGTCTTTTCTGCATGGTCACCATTGGTGTCTTCATCGTTCTCGAGATTCTTATCCTCTACGCCGGCTTCCGTTACAGGTACCGCCGCGGTATTGACAACATCCTCGTTCTCTTGATCGGTGGTATTCCCATTGCCATGCCCTGTGTGCTTTCCGTTACTCTCGCCGTCGGTGCCCAGCAGCTCGCTAAGCACAAGGCCATCGTTACCCGTATCACTGCCATCGAGGAGCTTGCCGGTGTCGACATTCTTTGCTCCGACAAGACCGGTACTCTCACTACCAACAAGCTTACCATCGACCTCGAGCTCGTCAAGCTCTACTCTGACTGGGCTGATGTTCAGGACGTCATCCGATTCGCTGCCTACGCTTCCCGTGTTGAAAACCAGGATGCCATTGACGGTACCATTGTCGGCACCCTCAAGGACCCTGCTGAGGCTCGCGCTGGTATCAAGCTCCTCGACTTCAAGCCCTTCGACCCCGTTGCCAAGCGTACCGAGATCACCTACCTTGAGGAGGCCACTGGTAAGATGAAGCGTGTTACCAAGGGTATGACTTCCGTTATCATCGACCTCTGCACACGCAACAAGACCGAGGCTCAGGAGACCGCTCTTGAGAACGACGTCGAGGAGTTCGCCAACCGTGGTCTTCGTGGTCTTGCCGTCGCTTTCGAGGAGGTCCCTTCCGGTGAAGTTGAGGCTGAAGGCAACGGTTTCGAGCTTCTCGGTCTTCTTGCCATCTTCGACCCTCCCCGCCACGACACCAAGGAGACTCTCGACAACGCCCAGGCCCTCGGTGTCCGCGTTAAGATGGTTACCGGTGACCAGCTCGCTATCGCCAAGGAGACCGGTCGTCGTCTTGGTCTCGGTGACCGCATGTTCAACTCCAAGGTTCTCGTCGACAACGCTCTTCCCCCTGGCAGCCCTTACAAGTCGCTCGACGAGATGATTCTCGACGTCGATGGTTTCGCCGGTGTCTTCCCCGAACACAAGTACGAGATTGTTAAGCGTCTCCAGGGTCTTGGTCACTTGACTGCCATGACTGGTGACGGTGCCAATGATGCTCCCGCTCTTGCACGTGCCAACGTCGGTGTTGCCGTCGAGGGCGCCACTGACGCTGCTCGTGGTGCTGCCGACATTGTCCTTACAGAGCCCGGTCTTTCCACCATTGTCGAAGCTATCCGTCAGTCGCGTATCATTTTCGGTCGTATGAAGAACTACGCTGCTTACGCTGCTGCCATCACCATCCGTGTCGTCGTTGGTTTCGCTCTCCTTGCCTTCATCTGGAAGTCCGACTTCCCTCCCTTCATGGTTCTTATCATTGCCTTCTTGAACGATGGTTCCATCATGACTCTCTCGCTCGACACTGTCAAGCCCGCCCTTGAGCCCCAGCACTGGGACCTTACCGAGCTCTTCTTCTGCGGTTCGCTCTACGGTCTTTACCAGGTTGCTTCGACTCTTGCGCTCTACGCTGTCATCTACGAGACCACGTTCTTCGAGGACACTTTCGGCGTCACTCCTCTTCACGGCAACCCCAACGACCCTCGTATCCACATGATCATCTACCTCCAGGTCGCCATTCTCGCTCAGGCCCTTATCTTCGTTACCCGTTCGCACGGTTTCTCTTGGATGGAACGCCCCTCGTTCGCTCTCATGGGTGCCTTCTGCCTTGCTCAGCTTATCTCTTCGATCATTGCTGCTTACGGTAACTGGGGCTTCACCAACGTCAAGGCTATCGAGGGTGGTTGGATCGGCATTGTCTGGGTCTGGAACATCATCTGGTACTTCCCCATGGACTTTGTCAAGTTCTTTGCCAAGTTCTTGCTCAAGAGTATCCGCTCCAAGAAGACTCCTGCTGCTGCCCACGAGGGAAGCCTCAGCCGCACCACATCGCGTGCCGAGAGCATGTACTCGAACCGAACTTCGTTCCTCAAGCGTGCTCAGCGCAAGGCCGGCTTCGGTGGCCAGAAGAAGGTTCACATGTCGAACACCGAGCTCCAGCGTCTTGGAAGCATCCAGGCCCAGGAGGCCTCGCGACGTCTCTCCAAGACCCAGTAAGCGGTGTTCATTGGCTTGACGACCTGGCTCGCTCGAGGTTGTCGCCTGTACCGTTTTCTTTGTTCCCTTTATCATTCCGTTCTTGCTTCATATTGCATATTCGCAGTTTACGCCTCGTCGCACGTTCATCTTGAATGCACTGTTCCGTTATAATAGACGTTATTTGTCATGATATTTGAACGTACGTTGCGAATCGAGTCCGCTGCCTTTGTGCTTCACGGGGCTTTGAAAACTGCATCTCTTCCAATCTACCATCAGCGCTTCCTATGGGCTGGTGACGTATAGATGTCACCCAGCCTCGAATGCGCTCTCCTGTTCCCTTACGGCCTCACGCATCTTGATCACACACTCTCTTTGTCTCTCTTTATTCTCGCATCCCATATACAGCGGTTCTCTGTTCAACTTATCTCTCTTGCTATAGTATCGATTCAATCATTTCTCAGTTTTGGCCAGTGATGTCTGTGCACCAGTGAGAATCAAGTGAGTTTGGACCTGTGGCGGACCGGGCGCTGGGCAGCTGCTGCGGTAATTGACCGCGTTCGAGGCTCGCCCTCATGTGATTGGCTGCCTCGACAGACATGCATGTCTTCCGTCAATTGGGTGTTTCTTTTGCGACAGCTTCGATTGTCAAGCGACGACGAAGAAGGCTTTGGTCGCCACCAACACAGCGCGTTGTCAAGCACAGACAGTAAACGCGGATCAAAGGGTAACGTCGATGGCGTTGGTACTTTGAGCGTTGGCGTACATCTAGGATCTAGCCGAGGAGAAGATGACGTCGCATCCTGTTGACGCCAAGTCGACCCTTTCTCTCTCTCGAGAAGGGACTGAGAGTCGGGTTGCTTTCATGCGTTGCTGCCGTTCACGCCATGTGTGCCGGTTCAACTGAGGCCCGAGAGCGTAGTATCGAACAGAAGCGACAAGGAAGATTATGTGCTGGCAGCTTGAGTCGTAGTCGAGCGCGCCGAGACCAACACTTGGTTTGAAATTTATGTGCTCTCTGCTTAGGCGCGAGTGTCTCCGCCAGCGTTCGTTTGACGTGCCTCGGCAAACACACACTCGACTCCGACGCGAGCAACTCCTTCCTCTCTTCCTCGCTCGTCGCTCGCCTTGTTACACATCTTCGGCTCTTCTAGGCGGCCAAAATCGCACTTGAATGCACTGCAGAGCAGTCATCGAGAGGTTGTCATCGTTCTTTGCAGTAGTGATCTGCGCAAGGAAGAACGACAGCAGCCACCAACGAGCTTGGTGCAGTCAAAGCAAAAAGCGTTGGTCTCCGAGTCGGACTTTCAAAATGCTCAAGAACGCACTCGCTTATGCCTCCTGCTTCTCCGCGAATGCCTTCCCAGACCCTTTCAATGAGTTGCCATGCTTCGCCTCCTTGACTGAGGAATCACGAAACCTGTCGTTGGTGAGGTTGCCCTAGCCCGTCGTCGATCTTTGTCTCAGTTGAGAAAGGGTTGCAAACAAAGTGCTCTGCAGCCGACCTACACGGTTGATACGCGAGCTGTTGCGCAGTTCCAGTACTGGAACAGCTGATGCTGCCCTTGTTCAATGATCTGCGTGTATGACGTTTCAATGCCATGGAAAAAGCTGAAGGTGATTAGCGTGGCAGCTTCAAATGAGACGAGTGGGAGCTAGGAAGCTACAGCACGGCGGATTCAGTGGAAGACACATGGTAACCAGGGAAACGGCGGGGCGGTCGGGCAGTCATTTGGAGACCTGGAGAGCGTGCGACGAGAGCGTACGATGTTCTATGAAGCTCAAAGCCGTACTACGACCCTGCTTGACAGCGTTTCATCAGACGCAAACGCTGAGGGCGATTGTGGATGTTGATAAAACTACGGTCTTTGGCAAGCTTCATCGATACGTCCTTCATCCCTCTCAATCGCTCGTTGTTATATACAGTGACTTCTTCTTTCTACTTCTTCTGCTTCTCTCTTCCTTTCGTCCTTTGACCTGTATTCGGACCACGATCCTTCCGTCACCACGTTCTTTTCAAACTCCTCTTCGTTGCATCCTATTGTTGATCACTAGGCGTGCTCGAATCTGTCGCTGCGATGAGATTAACCACATCTCTCATTGCCGTGGTAAGCGCGCTGGCCGTGCTCACACCGCTCTCCACCGCCAATCTCGATTCCAACACGGACGGCCTTGCTGTTCGGAGCACTAGCAGGGAAGCACGAGGTACGGAAGTCGAATGCTCAGCACGCCGCCGGAAACATCACCACAAGAAGGGAAGGAAAAGTAAGAAGGTATTATCGGAGTCTCTTCGACAGAATCACAAGCAAAAGACTAGCTCGACAGGTCCTGTCAACGACTTCAGTATCTCTGCTCCTCAAAAGACTACGCAGTCCTCCAAGAACGCAAAAGCCGCCGCAGCCAAGAAGAAGCAGAGCTCGCAGCAGTTAAGTGAGGCCGCTTGGCAAAAGGCTCAGCATGCATTGCAGGGACTGAAGACTTCGCCAGCCAAGGCTGGACAGACGAACAGCGGTTCGAGGGGTGCAGGTGGCTCGTCGAGTGGCTCGACTGTTGTGTCAAAGCCTGTGACTGGAGGCTCTAGTGGCTCTACAGGATCTACCGGAACAAATGGCTCTACCGGCACAACTGGTGGGTCGACAGGTTCAGCGCCTTCCGGCTTCGCCCAAGGCGTTCTCAAGCTCCATAACGAGGCTCGAGCCAAACACTCGGCCTCGCCCCTCGTCTGGGACTCGACTGTAGCCTCTGCTGCTGCATCATGGGCATCTGGATGCAAATGGGCCCACACACCCAACAACCCTTACGGTCAGAACATTGCAGCAGGCACGGCCCCTCAATTTGGCGCCACAGACTCGGCTACGATGTGGTACGACGAAATTAAGCTGTACAATTTTGCATCAGGTGCCTACAGCGATGCAACTGGTCACTTCACTCAGATGGTGTGGAAGGGAAGTAAGAAGCTAGGCTGCGCGATTCAGGAGTGTAGTGCAAGCCAGATGGGGTTAGGCAGCGGCGGAACAGCCAAGTACGTGGTGTGTAACTATGATCCCCCTGGCAACTACATGGGACAGTTCTTGCAGAACGTACTCGCGAAGTAGAGTGCAGAGCAGAGCGCAAGGAGGAGATGATCGGTGCAGGTACACTGGTCTGTTGGAACAAGGCTGGTCCTTTGTTTGTGTCGCTGGTTCGACAAAAGTGTGACATTCTTTTGCTGTAGCCCTATTGCATTCATCGACATGGATTCTGGCATACATGTTTTTGAAAACACAACAGCGAGAAAGGGTATTCTCGGGTTCCAAGCGTGTGCAAATGCATGTGCGTGACTGTTTGGCAGGCTTGCATGCGGCTTGTAGACGAACAAAACTTTCACATCGTATACAAGCTTGAGGACAAAGGGAAGCAACCTCGCGACTCCTGCAAACAGATAAAAGTCTAGGTGGATATTCTCCCATGTTCATCCTAACAAAGGGCCTGATGTGATCGTCTTGTTGACCTGAAAGTTCTGCCGAAGGCGTTGCATCACAAAAGCTGGTAAGTGGCAACACAGCGCTGTATTGTCTCAAGACTTCCCGCTGAGACGCTCTGCAGACGCAACAGGGGAGGGTCCTGGCAAAGGCGCCTTTTCAATGAAGACACGGTCCTCGGAGGTGGCTTCAGATGCACATCTAGCTTAGGCGGTTGTGCCGTCGAAGCATGTACCGTTTAGGGCGCCCACACGCCTCTTGGCTCCCTGCCTTTGAGAGCGTCGCGAAGACGTGGCACATGAACTCTTGTGAGAAGTGGCCTCTATTATATTGTAGTTGAAGTATAAAGGCAACCCACTTTTGGGTTCGAGCCGGTGTTGGAGCGTGGAAACTCCCCTTCAAGCCCACCATAAGTTCGTTAGCTGGATTGCACCTGTAACTTCATTTGATCGAGGACCAAGGCGCCTATCACGACAATCTCAAAGGGTGCAGGATAGCGGTCAGAATTCCTCCTGATCGATGAAGGGAGCAACAATACCGACCTGGTCGCTCTGCACCACGAACATCTGATATTGTCGGATACGGCGCCGAGCAGCCTTTCCGGTGGAGAGCATCTAGGTTTCGGGTAGCGGTTTCACCGAACCTTCCAAGACGTCGAGGGGTACACGCCGGGCCTTAGGCTAGAAATCGGGAACAAGGAGTAAAAGCAGAAAAGGAAATTGGACCCTGGCTGCTTCTCAACTTTTGGTTGCTTCTGCTGCTGCTGCTGCTGCTTACTTGGTTGCTTGAGGTCAGTTTACTGCCCAATCTCGGCTAAGCCAGGGATGGAGAGTATTCATGCTCCATCGGCATATCTTGCCGTTGACGCATTGCATGCTTCCACCTCGACATCATCAAGCGCACTGGCAATGCGAATGCCGGCTCATCGGCGCAAGGAGTTCCTCGATAGTAAGGCTGTGTCCCACAGAGTATCTATAGCCCCACTTAGACCCCCACCGCAACCACCTTCTCCAAGCACACACCAAAGCGGATTCATCGATACTAGGAACGAACCAAACAAGACTATCCGTAACAGTCGTTCACTGGCATCTCGTCTTCGCCGGCTTTATAGTCACTTCCATTCGAGCATTGCAACAGCAAAATCGAAGGTGCCGCCATTGCCACGCAGCGACTTCATCGGTGGGACCAGCACCGCAAACAGCAACAACAGCGACTCGACCAAGTCAACTTCGTCCAAGGGCTGGTTCTTTTCTCCCTACTTCTCAGAGATTTCACTGTCTTCGTCGTCGTATTCTCCGGCGACGTCTTCGTTCGCGTCATCTTTTGCCTCGTCAGAGTCATCTCTTGTCTTTCCATTGCATCCCGACTTTGAGCTAGAACTCGACATTGCTCTCGAAATGGCACCACACGAGTTGGGATCGGCTTGGAGCCATGACTCCTACAACGCCATGCAATATTTGCGCGCTCGAACTCCATATCCACCCACAATGACCGAGACCGGATTCGACTACCATGCGCAAGGTGACAAGAACCTATCAGGCATGCGCAAAGATCGCTGGCAATCAGCGCTCGAAATCGGCTGTGGACCCGGCCAGATGTCGATTCACCTCGCTACCCGCTTCAACAAGGTGTACGGCCAGGATCCATCTACGAACATGCTGAAGCTCGCGAACACGGTCAAAAATATGTCGTCGGAAGAGCTGGCCGAAGTCAGACTCCCGCCCGTGCAGGATCCGGACAGAATCGAGTACAGCCAGGCTCGTGGAGAGGATCCGGTTCTGCCACCAGGTGAGAAGGTGGATTTGATCATGATGGCTGCATGCATCCATTGGATGGACTGGGAGACACCAGAGTCTACCAAAGCGAACTGGACCAAGTGGGCATCTCTGCTGAAGCCTGGTGGTACGCTGATCGTGACTGGTAGCCGACCTGTAATTGGCCCTTACACGGGTGAGAAGGGCGACCAGATACGACCTTTACGGGACTGGCTCATGGATTTCCCAATAGATCTTCCCGAGATCAACAAGTACTATACCTCCAGCTCTACTTTTGTAGAAGACTTCCGCAAGGGCGGACTTTACCGCAAGGTCCCGATGCCATGGACACTTGACTCCGAGCTAGCAGAGCTTTGGGATAGCAACTCATTCTGCTGGATCCCCATCGACGACTGTACTGTTCTCGGAGACAAAGCCACCTCTGCCAGACTCTGTCAAGTCGACGATCCGAAAGAGGTTGCTGAACAGGTCAACAATCTTCCGGACTGGATTCGACCGAATGTTCGCCGAGCTGTACACTGCGACAATTCTCAAGACGATCTGGTCATTTCGATGACCACGCCGAGAAAGATGGCCGACTGGGTCAGATCGACTTCAGCTTATCTGAAGTTCCTGCAGGATCATCCCGACCAAAAGACACTGAGTTTGCAGGACGAGGATGTAGCTGCAAAGGAAATTCAGAAGGTCTGCGACCAGATCAAGATCGACTTTGATTCCCAGATTGAATGTCACCATTCAGGCGCTGTATTTTGTATTCGGAGGAGCGAGAAGGAGATTTGATTTGCTCCCATCATGTTACTGTCGTTTCTTGCTAATATCTTACTATCACATTCGTTCTCGCTAGTCTTGCATGCCCCTGTCTCTCTTTGTACATGTATCTTTGACCTTGTTCGTCGTCGTCCGCGGCTCTGTAATCAATCCCCTTCGATAGCAGTTCACTTGTGTTTGGTTCAGAGGAGGTATGTGTACTTCGAGACGGTGTGTCGTGAATCAGACTGGCTGCATAGCGCGTCTTGTCGTGGACCGCGACTTTTCAGAAGCTTTGGATTTTGCATCGTGGAGGTGCGTTTACCGAAACGTTCTGATGCATTCATCTCGACCCTCGAAGCATTCTTTGCAAGTCGAAGGCGCCGACAACACTTGTCTTCAAACCACAATCCATCACATAACATCCATTCGGATCAGTGAGCTGACTGGCCTCTTCTGGGGCAGTGCTTCCAGGTGCAGTCACGGAGTCACGATCGCAAAATACCCCCAAACCGACACGGCTACCCTTCTTCAGCTCTCTCGACAGCTGACCTCCAGCAACTCAGCCGCATTCGATCACGACACAGACATCTACCTTGAGAAAGTAATGTCAGCTCAGAAAGCCCAACCAGCTCAGCTCTGATTCGACTCAAATTTTGGCTGCGGCCATCGACAGGGTCAGCGGATGCCCGCCCGAATAAGCATGCCGTCCTCTTCCGCGATAGCATCCGATGACCAGCAGCCTGTTCTGCTGCCAGTCGGAGCTGTCTGTGAGGTGGCTGATGCAGTCAGCGGCACTTGGCATCTAGCCACAGTCATCTCACGCCGCTGGGGTAGCTCATCCAACCCACTGCCAGGAGCCGACACAGATAACGTGCAATACTACATCCACCGACATGACCAGGACAAACGCATGGATGGCTGGCTTGATCATGCATCCGTCAGATCAATATCTGCTCAGTCATATTCAGATACCGGCAGTGACACGCATTCGATCTCTTTCAAAGGAGCTCACGGTAGCAAGGCCTCAAACGAGGTCACACCACACTCGGCGGAAAAGGGCAAGAGAAAGGCCGAATCGGAGCTCGCCCAACCACGCAACGACGCAAGCCGCACGCCTTCTGCCAGCCGACAAGCGTCTCCCGCGCTCGCGGAAAGAGGTGTGAGTCACAGAGGGAGGCAGAAGACCTCATCCGACACAGCAGCATTACGAAACATAGACCGTGTACTCTACGGCAACTTCGATATCAAAACTTGGTACTACAGTCCATATCCACTTGATCACGATGATGACGATGGCTCAGCTGCACATTCTGGCGGCTCTCATGCAAGCGTAGGAGTCAACAAACGGCATCAGTCGCCCTCTTCGTCACGACCTGGGTCCAACTCAGCCGCTGTATCGCGGCGAGGATCACGTAAAGATAGTCCGTCAAGCTCGATAGGTGGAGCTCTATCCACATCGGCAAGAGATGCTCCCGCCATCAAGTCGCTATCATCAACAGCCTCCGGCGAAGCATCATCCTCGTCAGGTCGTCAATCACCAGCCACAGGCTCACCGACGACAGCACGAGCTCGCAAAGAAGCAGCGGTCGCTCCCACCAAAATGCTCTGGATCTGTGACGGATGCTTCAAGTATATGAAGACTTACAGCGGTTTTGCAGCCCATCGCAAGTTCTGTCGCAACACCCATCCCCCAGGTCGCAAAGTCTATCAAAGAGGCGCACACATCATCTGGGAAGTCGATGGGGCTACTCAGAAGCTATACTGTCAAAACCTTTCGCTGTTCGGAAAACTTTTCATCGATCATAAAACGATCTACTTTGACGTTGCACCGTTTCTCTTCTACGTGCTTACCGACGCGGCAAATGCTAGCTTTGACCATCCGCTAGGATTCTTCTCCAAGGAGAAGATCTCGTATGACGACTACAATCTGGCTTGTATCGTCACCTTCCCACCATTTCAGAGGAAGAGTTTCGGAACATTGATGATCGAGTTCTCCTACTACTTGTCGAGTAGGGACGGCATGCTGGGTACTCCAGAGAGACCACTATCGGATCTGGGGCTAAAGGGGTATTTATCGTTCTGGACGGCCGTGTTGTTGAGGGCGCTCATATGTTGCTTCGATGGTCCACTGCAGCCTGCGATCACCCATGCAGGAAAGCAAAGGAGGATGTCCTCGGCGCCTAAACCGGGCGATGACACTCTGGATGCGGCTGGGGTGGCGGATGCAAAGGTGAAGGCAGAAGATGCGCTGCGCAAGTGGAAGGTTCTTCTTCAACGATGCAAGCTGTTGAATGTATCTTTGGAGTCGATTTCGCATCAGGCTGGATTCGCAGAGCTGCAAAAACTTGCTACGGAAGCAGAGGCTTCGAATACCCCTGCAGGCCCAGGCTCCGGCGCAACCACTGCAGCGAAGAGGAAGCTGCGTCTGAAAGGATGGGCCGGTAGCACCCCGACGCGCAATCTCCGGCAATCGCACACGGGCAGCCAGAATGGGACGCCCACATCTGCAGCAGAAGGTGCAGCGAGACGCTCATCGCGAGTAGCAGCAAACGGAGGCTCCGAGAAGGAAGAAGATGTCCACCCAGCACTCAACGTTTCGAAGCTGATGGAAGGGAGCGAGCAGGAAGCGTGCACCATGGCGGTTACTGTCGAGGCGTTGTCCCGACTCACAAACTTGCGAGCAGATGACATCGTGCTAGCACTGACGGAGGCAGGGCTGGTGGAAGCTTCCAATACCCCTTACCTTTCCACCACTGATGAAGCTCTTTCGTGGCCGCAAAGTGACCAAGAAGCAAACGCATCAAAAATTTGTGCTCGAACCAATGGCGCATCCCAAAGCAAAGACAAGCTAGCCCTCTTGCTCACACGAGACGCAATTCGCCAAGCAATCACACGCTTCAACGTCCGCCCCGCTGTTCTGGACGAATCTTTCACTCTCATCTAATCTTCACACATCGCATTCTCACAACTTTCACAAGGTTGGAATTCCATCTTGATACCAAGGAAACTCTATTCGATTGCATCACTTGTCAGCGCCTCTTCTCTCTAGCCTTGCTAGACTCTCTGCAGCCTTACTCTTTGCCACCTTGGCAAAAACGGGCTCACCCTCTATTCCGCTAGCTACCTTGTAAGCTTTCTGGAAATAAACCCTCGCCTGACACTTGTCTCCCGCCATGTCGCTGAGGACACCCAAATTGTAGAGGAGTGTGAGCTTGACTCCGAGACATTCGTATCTGACTTCTTGCGTTCTTTCCTCGGATGACTGCACAACTTCCTTCTGTCCAGAGGTGGTTGGAGATTCAAAGCCAGCGAGCTGGACAGTCTTGTCGGTGATATCGAGACCCTTGAGTGCCCATTTGGTTGCATCTTTGACATTCGAGCCAGAGAGGAGCTGAGAAAGGTTATTCATGATCAAACCTGCTTTGCATCTTTCACTTGCTGTCGGAGAGCGTGTTGACTGATTGGTGGGCGGTAAGAGAATGGAAAGTGTCTGAAGGTAGAGTGGAACTGCGTATTCGGGCAGACCTTTGCCTGCGTAGAATGTGCCGAGTGCTTCGATTGAGCTTAGCAAATCCAGCTTTGTGACCCAAGCTGGCAGATCAAGGTCAGCCAATGAGACGGAAGAAGGTGGTGCAACTGATTGGAGTGTCCCCGTCGCACTGCCCTTCGCAGACGGCTCGACTTTAGCATCTTGAGGCTGAGCAGCGGCAGCAAGGGCAGATGCATGCACGTCAGGTGGCAGCACCAATCTGAACAACTCCTCTACACTCCAAACCAACCATCTCTCCGCTGGATCTCGAGATTCTGCGGTACCCGTGAGCTCGAATCTAGCCGGTTTCGGTGCATCCTCTTCTCCTACGTCAGCTCGCGCTTTCAATTTGCTCAACAGCTCGACCCTGACCTCAGGCAACTGACCCAACAATCCGAGCTTCTGCGCCAACTGAACGCCCCTCATTCGATCTCTGTCTCCTCTCTTCCATTCACCTTTTTCCCTTTCGACCACTCCTGCGTACTTTCCTTGCTCCATAACTTCCTCCCATACATCCTCCAACACTTCATATGCCTCTGATACCTTTCCCTCATTCTCAAGCAATGCAGCGAGGGCGATGGCAATACCTGAGATCTTGAGCATCGCCTCACCCTTCTGACCTTCGGGCTGGCCTTTCGGTGTAGGTGTCGGCTCGTTCAGCTCTGCCTTGATGCCGCGTGCTGTGGCGAGAGCTTTGCGGAAGTATGATTCTGCTCGACGTGCATCTCCCCTGTTGCGAGCTTTGAGAGCTGCGCGGAGATCATCACGGATGGATACGGGCCAGGCCGAGAAGGAGGTGTAGTATTCGTACAGACCGTAGGAGGTTACGGCGACGGCGAGAGCGATGAGGGAGGTGAAGAGCGTCCCCACGCGTACTGCACCTGGACCGGAGACAGAGGGTCGAGGTCGAAAGCCTGGGGTCTCGACGTTGCCAACTTGCTTCGTGGGCTCTGTTGATGCTAGTCGAGCTTGAAGTGGTGCATATCGAGCAGCCAAGACCGGGCTGGCCAGGTTTGGGACCAGCGTGCGATTTATGATGAGTTGTGATCGGAGGCTCGACCGAGCGGCTGCACGAGCAGCCGTAGATGCCGTTCTGAGCGAAGTCATGATGTGAGTGAGTGTCAACGGTGATTGGAAGGAGAGTGGATCAATACCAAGATGCTCAAGAGCTTAGCTGACACAGCCAAACATGAAACGCTCGATACAGCTGTGACTTTCTTCTTAGCGAAGCCACTTTCTCCACTTTTTTGAATCACCGATGCTGTCAAGGAAATGACCGATGAATTTCCGATCGAAAAGGTCGGACATGACCGAAGTTGTGCATTCTTCTCGCGCTGTCCAAAAAGTCGTATAAACGTGGGGTTCTCAGTGCCGAGCTTCCGACGAACTCTCCGCGGCTCACCAGGTTGACAATCTTCAACAAGCTTGGCAACACCATCTCTATCACCACCATCATCGAACATTGTCGACACTATGTCAGCCCCATCTGTCACCCAGGAGACCCTTGCAAAGGGCATCGAGTCCCTTCTTGCCTCTCTCCCCTCTGACCTGGAAGCACTTCAACCCATCAACCCTATCCCAATTGTCCCAACCACTGAGTCTGAAGTCTCAGCCCTCATCGATCACACCCTTCTCGCTCCCAATGCCACTTTGGATCAGATTGCATCCATCTGCGCAGAAGCAAAGCAATACAAGACAGCCACTGTCTGCGTCAACTCCTCCATGATCCCTTCCGTCGCGCAACACCTCTCTGGTACCTCTGTTCTTCCCATCTCGGTCATTGGCTTCCCATTCGGCTCTTCCAACACGCCTTCCAAGGTCCTTGAAGCCAAGATCGCCTGCCAACAAGGCGCCAAGGAAATTGACATGGTCAACAATGTTGGTCTTCTCCGCTCTCAACGCTACCTTGAAGTCTATGAAGATATCCGAGCCGTTGCGGAAGAATGCCACTCTCATGGTGCCAAACTCAAAGTCATTCTCGAGACAGCCATGTTGACCAAGCAAGAGATCGTCGCAGCCTCTTATCTTGCCTGCTTGGCAGGAGGAGACTTTGTCAAGACGAGCACAGGATACGGCGGTGGAGGAGCAACCCCACAAGATGTTAGACTCATGTACGAAGTTGCCAAGCAGGAGGGGCTGGGCTGGGACGGAAAGCAGAAGGAAGTCAAGGCTAGTGGTGGAGTCAGGAGTCTCGAGACGGTTCACGAGATGGTGAGGAACGGCGCAACAAGGGTAGGCGCAAGTGGTACAAAGGCTATTGTCGAACAGATTAGGAATGGGGCTGCTGGACCTACTTCTGGAGGGTCGTACTAGATCATGGACAGCGTACGTTGATCGTCACCGAGAATCCATTTCACTATCACACATGCAACAATTTGTGTAGACGTCGGATATGCGATCTGGCATTGTGGCATTGATTGTGTCAACCTTGCATCAGAGGATCATGCTACAATTTGGAAGCAAGCACCTGAGTCTGAACCATCGTGAGATCTTGTTCTATCCTGCTGCTACCGATGCTTGGCTGACTGTCATTATTCAACCAGGCCGTGACGCAATGAATCAAGCGGTCGATGTCTTCCACCGTGTTACCAGCATGAACACATATCCTCACCCGATCTTCCCCCTTCGGTACCGTTGGATAACAAATGGGTCTCGCCAGCAGTCCATTCGCTCTCAAATGTGCTGCTAGCTCCCTCGCATGTGCGGTCAACAAAGGAATAATCGGCGAAGGTTGCTGCATTGACCATGCGACAAAGTCGGATTCATCCATCTCCTTTCCCTCTACCGTAGGCTTCAGATGTGGTGGAAGCGAAACTGTTCTCCTACCCGCCCCATATCTCTGCGACTGGATGATGCGTTCAATCCCATCAACCAGCCTCCTGGAGTTGGCAAACGTCTTTCTAGCCCTTTGTTCTGCATCACCATCCTTGACCGACTTGAAGCTAGCCTCGATTGACGCTAGCTGAGGATATCCGAGCGCAGTGCTGAAGATCAGAGGTCTAGCATAGTTGATCAAGTAGTGTCTCGCTACCTTGCTGCATAGCACGATGGCACCACTTGCACCCCATGCCTTACCGAAAGTCATGAGTCTGGCTTTGATGCGTAAATCTGTCTGCAAGCTGAGTGCGTTGACTAGCCCTCGACCGCGAGAGCCATAGAGCGCTGTGGAGTGGGCTTCGTCGATGACTGCGCAGACTCGATCTTCTGATACACAGCCAGATAGGGTGTCAAGTAGCTCGCGAAGGGGACAAACGTCACCATCCATCGAATAGACGCTTTCGACCGCAAGCCACACATTCCTCCCCTTACTGCTCGAGCTAGAGGATAGAGTCCCGTCCTGTGTTAGTTGTGAGAGGATCTCGCGAAGGTGAGAGACTGAGCTATGTCTGAACGGGATGCGCAAGTGAGTGGGGACACGGGATCGACGTAACCCATCGTGAACAGAAGCATGAACCAGTTCGTCGTAGAGAACTATATCCTGAGGTTGGGGTAGCGTGCTGAGTAGAGAGACATTTGCTTCGTAACCTGAGTTAAAGAGCAGTCCCGCTGCAGAGGAAGCAAAATGTTCGGCAAGTTCGGTTTCGATAGCTTCGTGAACGGTCGAGTTGCCGTCGAGTAGACGAGAGCCTGCACTTCCGATTTGAGAGTTGAGAGAGGCGTCGGAATTGATGAGAGATGCAAAGTCAGCTCTAACGCGGGAGCTCGTGGCGAGGCTAAGGTAGTCATTACTTGAGAAATCTACGAGAGGTTGCGAGCCAGACAGAGAGTGGGAGGAAGAAGTGGTAGAGGTGGTGGGGAAGATGGTGAGATGGCGGAGCGTGCCTTTGGCCGCGCGCCTATCTAGAGCCTTTTGAAGGTCCTCGTCCAGCGCCATGCTATGTTTGTAGAGTGGAGAGGGTGGTCTATGATGGTAGATGGTGGAGCTGAATGAGGACAGATAACGACATGGGATGTGTTGGTCTTGCTCTTACAAGACAGAACAGATCTCGGCTATGTTGTTGGGGCTATACTATGGTCCCGCTTTGTGATTTCTAACCCGATTGATGCATCAGACTACCCACAGCTGTGGGTGAGGCTGTTGAATAGCCGGCATTCACTCCGGATTCTGCCCTCGCCCATAGCAATGTTTGATCGGCATTACTTCTACTAATCTTGGAAATTCCAAAGCAACGGCACGTTCACTTTGTTTAAGGCTCAGTCAGGCACAGACCAACGGTTCTCTTTTCGAGTTTGATGACCGAATGATTCCCACAGACTCGCTTGGAGCCACCAAAAACCCAGGGCGTGATGGCTCCTCCACAGCAGACAACAGTCACTTTTTGCCGTCCAGTCACGTCACAGCACGGCACGGCGCTTCAACCCCACACACACAAATCCAGGATACAGTACACAGCCTTGTGCTTGATGATGGGCTCCTATCGCAACTGCATTCATTGGTTCACGTCGGAGCTCGATATCGCATCACACTGTCTCTTTCTCATCCTTGGCACCGAGTGGCTTGTCTTGTTCGCCCACCATCATCTTCATATCCAAGCAGCCCACCAGGATCGACGTTGAGCTCGCAAACGTAGGAGGTACTGAAAGATTTCACTTGATCAAACAAGGACCAAAACGTCACGGACCACTCAACCAGATCCGACTAACATCTGGTAAAAAGACCTCCGCACAAAAGCAGGCGACGCTGCTTTTGCTTTCTCTCCCTGTCCTTTCTTGCAGATCTTCGCGAGGACCAAGGAAGCTCAAACGCTGGGCAGCGATCAAGATGAGCGCGGCGGCTACCTACGATCCGGCCTTCGCTTCGGCAGGCACCTCGTTGGCACCGATCCAGTTGACGGACGACTCCATCATCTCAGGCAAAGCCGCTCGTGCCAGCATACCCCATCTCGAGAATTCCTCCGATCCAACTGCGCTCACTCCACTGCGTGCACATTACCTCAAAAAGACCCTTATCCGTCTCCAGATGGAAAAAGAGGTAGCTCAGCTCAGCACCAAGGATGCTCTTTCTACCTTTGGTCCACCTTTTCGACCCTCACCGGAAGCACGTAGGACGGATCTTCCACTGTTGCGCTTCATGTTCCAACACTTCGTTCTGACATTTCCCTTCCTCCGGTCGGCACCACCAAACTTCTTCGCAGATAAGGTGCAGGTCTTCTTCGATAAGTTCTTGGAGCGAAACATTAGCGGCACAGACGACAGAGATGAGTCAACAAAGCGGCGAAAGCTTACCAACAAGTTCGAAAAGTACTTTGTGTTGCTGCTTGGCTCCGCTATCAAAGTCAAGGGTATTGGAGAGGATGTGGTCCGCATATCGGAGCGTGATAGGCTCAAGATGAGCGCAGTAGAAGCGCGAAGGAAAGCTGCTCTTGGTAGAGCCGCTGCATCCCCCGCGAACAACTCTACAAACCTCGTTGTGCCCTCGGACGAGCAACCTACATCTCGACAATCCATTGAATCTTCGTCTTCATCGCACTCACCTGGCTCTGGATTCGATATCAATGTCGTGTCGGTGCGCAACGTTGTTACAAAAGGGAGGTTGAGGAGTCGTGCACATGAAGAGTTCATCATTCGCACACGCAGAGGGTACGGTCAACCCGACATCTACGTCTCACGCCGCTATGGTGATTTTGCCCGGCTAGCTGAAACGCTAAAAGTAGAGTATCCGGAAGAAGGCATCAGGCCACCACCACCCAAGGACCGCACCAATACCGACATCGCTGATCCATATCGCAAGCCGCCTACTGATCTGTCACAGCCATCTGACGGTGAAGAGGCCAATCCAAGAGCTTCGACAGACTCTACTGCCTCACAGGGACGCATCCCGATGCCCACCGGTCCACTCGCGAGGGAAAAGAACCGTCTCACGCTACGCGCATACCTCCGGTCACTTCTTGGGAGTCCAGCTGTCGCCGAAAGTGCTGTCCTCATGGATTTCCTCACCGCAGAACCCACTACCCTCACGCGCGCTGAAGAGGAAGACGCGGCGATCCGAGAAGGACTTGACCACGTACGCGAAGAAGAGCACAAGCGATTCTCCGACGAAGCTGCCAAACGAGCTCAGGAGCTTCAACAGCATCTCAAGGAATTCAAGCAGGACTTGGTACAGCATGACGGTCTCAGTCGTATCTTTGCTACCATCAAAACCACCCCGCGCATTGAGGATCTACCGGAGAAGTACAAGGCATTGCTCAAGTGGGCACGCATCAGTCTCGCATCGACCATCTTCCAGATCTTCATGGGCAGCGACAACTCGTCAGAGATCTTTTCGCAGATGAAGCGTATGCACGGCATGATGCCTTACTTTATGCTTCGTGGTATTCTGCGCATCTCGAATCCAATGGCAATGGTCAGAGGAGTGCTAGACATCTTCCTAGCCCAACCTTTCGGTCAGCGCAGTCTGCTGCAACGCATGTTCTCCAGCAGCTTGCAAGACGAGGTCCGCGAACTAGAGGAGGTGTGTGCTGCCATCTCTGCCAAAGTGGACGACCCGGTCATTTGCGAGAAAGTTCGACTGTTCGTATACGCGCCGTCCGAGATTCAGGCGCTGTACCGCCAAGACGCGGAAGAGGAGCGATTGGATCTTCTCACCACCATTCTTCGTTCTCAGGAAGCTCCGACTCTTGGAAGAGCTCAGATTCACCGTGTGGTCAAAGCCAGTCAAGCATACGAGGTCTACAAAGAATATCGCAGAGGGCTCAAGAATCCAGATCTCGAAGATGAAGGCCCCCAAGACGAGGATGCTTGGCTGTACGAAGATTTGCACGTTCTTATCAAGATGCTGACGCGTAAGCGCGATAAGGAGCAGCTCATCTCGCTCATTTTCGAAGGTGTAACAGCCGAGCTGCTCAAAGATATGGTCACTATCTTCTACTCGCCCCTTGCCCAGGTGTATAAGCTCGCCAACATTGCGGACAGTCTCTCGGACTTGCAGGCATTCATCACGGATCTAATCAAGACCGTCGAAGCGAACGAAGAGCTCAGCTACACTGACCCTACACGCACGGTGCAAGTGTTTGTCGATCTTGTGGAACGACACGAAGGAAGATTCTACAACTTTGTTCATCAGGTGCATTCAAAGGGCTCAGGATTGTTCGATGGACTGATGCACTGGATCGAGCTATTCATCAACTTTGTACGTGGTAATGAACGCTCTGCTGATGCTGTCTCGCAGCAGCCTGGTAAAGACTCCGAAGAGGCGTTCAAACAGCAAGGTGGGATTGGAGAGGTAGATTTGGAGATCTGCATGCCGGCGGGCGGAGAAGAACGTAAGAGGGCACTGGATGAGATTGACGCTTTGGTGCTCTACGCCTATCGTCTCAAGTTTGTGCGCGAGCTCAAGCTGCGCAGGAAGCTGGCGGATCGTGAAGTGGCGGGTCTTGCAGGGAAGCTGATCGGTGCAGAGAAGAAGAGGAGAACGGACGGACTGACGGAAGAGGACGACAGTGCCTTTGTAGGAGCCATGGTGGAGAATCTCGGAGTCGGAGATATCTTCACTGGCGAGGTGGCGGATGCTGAAGCAGAAGAAGAAGAATTGGAGACCTCAGACGAGGATGAGTCTGATGATGAAGAAACAGGCGATGGCACTGGAAGACCGCGCATCAACCGTGCCCAGTCTAGCGATAGCGATGAAACAGCGGAAAGCGATGAGGCATCGAGATGGAGACCGACTCCCTCGCGACAGACCACTCTCACGCAAGGCAATCTTCAGACGATAGGGAAGGATCTTCCTGTCGTCCCTCAAGTAGCATCGACGGAAGCTGAAAATGGCGAGAAGACTCGCAAGCGTCGCAAGATCCCCGCCCCAAAGGCACCTGAACTCAAGGTACTGCCCGAGATGCTGCCACTCTTCGTGGAGATGGTCAGGCCTTTGCTGAGGCCTGCAAGAACTGCCAGTGCATCAAGCTTCCGTTCGAACAGCTATGATCCGTATCAGCAGCAGCAGCGCGGGGGAGCCGATCGAATCGCGAACAGTCTACAGGATATGGATCTGGCATCAACGTCTTCGCCGACTTCCTACGTCTCTTCGCCGTTTTCGACACCAAGGGGTAATGGCAGTCAGGGTCAGCAGGGAGATCGATTGCCAGGAGAGTACAAGTGGTAACCAACTCGTACTGCTTAATCAATTATCATGAATGGTATGATGATTCATCAGCCGAATGCTTCGTTCCGTCTGATGTTGTGTGCTTTTGAGCCTTGATGATACTACTGAAAAAGTGGGAGCGTCTTAGGTCGAATTCAGTCATGTTACATTCATTACAAAAACAATGAAAGTCTGCGGAATTTTCGCTGATTGCGTGCTTTGATGGCGTTCATGCACCCTCGGGCTGGATACATTTTTTTGGTTGCTGTGCTGCCAAGCCCGCGTGATATCGGGGAGATCTGTGAAGCTGCAGCCAGTTCTTCTCAAAAAAAGTTAGATCCGGGTCCGACAAGATCTTCTTTCACTGGCTGAATCTGGTCAGACCCTTCTCCTTAACTATCCTTGTTCCCATCATCCCTGTACCTCCCATCACTTTCTCGAAGATGCACGCGATGCTCAAATCAAGTCTGAGCACGACCGCCAAGGTCTCTCGCTCGCGCTTCGCCACCGCCGCAGCTCGCACCCTGGCCACTGTTTCCGACTCTCCCGTTCAGCATGGTGCTTCCGGGTCCAGCAGCCACAAGGTTGTTGTCATTGGCGGTGGTTCAGCTGGTATGGCTGTCAGCCATCAGCTCGTCCGTTCCGGTGCTTTTGCTCAGGACGACATTGCAATTGTCGACCCTTCCGAATGGCACCACTACCAGCCTGGTTGGACTCTTGTAGGTGGCGGTCTCAAGGACAAGCGCGATCTTCGCCGACCTCTCGCCTCGCTTCTCGACCCCAAACTCAAGCACTACGCTTCTGCCGTCGACACCTTCGCTCCTGAACAGAACCAGATCACCCTCGCCAACGGCAACACCATTGCGTACGACCAGCTCGTTGTCGTCCCCGGTCTCAGTATCAATTACGACAGCATCAAGGGCTTGCCTGAAGCGCTTGCCGATCCTTCTTCGCTCGTCTCCACCATCTACGGCTACAACACTTGCGACAAGGTCTTTGACACCATTTCGAAGCTCAAGTCCGGCAAGGCTATCTTTACACAGCCTGCTGGTGTGATCAAGTGTGCCGGTGCACCTCAAAAGGCCATGTGGCTTGCATTGGACCACTGGAAGAAAGCCGGTCTTTACAACCCTGCTGACCCTTCCAACTCGCCTATCACGATTGATTTTGCTACCGGTCTCCCTGTCATGTTCGGTGTGCCCAAGTACAGCGAGCGTCTCAACGAGCTTCGTCAGCAGCGTGGTGTCGAGGGTCTGTTCGAGCACGACCTCGTTGCGATTGAAGGCAACACCGCTGTCTTCAGCCGCCCTAACGGTGCCGAGCAGGTACGAAAGCAGTTCGACTTGCTTCATGTTACTCCCAAGATGGGCCCGCTCGCCGTGATCAAGAACAGCCCATTGGCCGATGGAGCTGGTTTCGTGGACGTTGATCAGGCATCTACACGACACAAGCGATTCGACAATGTGTGGAGTATCGGTGATGCTTCTTCGTTGCCCACTTCGAAGACTGCTGCTGCCATCACGGCTGAGGCACCCGTCTTGGTGCGTAACTTGGGTCAGGCTTTGGAGGGTAAGGAGCCTGATGCGGCATACGATGGATACACCTCGTGCCCTTTGCTCACCGAATACGGAAAAGTGATGCTCGCCGAATTCAAGTATGGCGGTCAGCCTAAGGAGACGTTCGGCTCGCTCTTCGGTATTGACCAAGGTGTGCCAAGGAAAGCGTTCTACCACTTGAAGAAGGACTTCTTCCCCTGGGTCTACTACAATTCGTACGTCAAGGGCACATGGAGTGGTCCCAAGGGCTTTTCGTTCTCTGCAGCTCCCATCAGCCCAGAGGCCGTAGCAGGCAAGCGCACCTTCTCCTCGATGAGTACCCGCAGCATTCCTGGCTCGCGACGAGGCTTTGCCACATCTAGTGTCGGTCTTCGCAACACACCTGCCCGCCGACCGCGCGATCCATTGGATGCCTCTCCCGACGCTGCTCGTCACACCCTTCCCACAGGTGAGACCTTCATCGTCCGTCCACCCCCTTCCGCCTCTTCCGTTCGCTCCACCATCTACCAGCCGCAACCTCTGCTCAACGCTCAACCTGCATCCGATACCTCCTCCCTACCTCCCGCTCTGCGCCCTCGCTCGCAGCGCGCATCACAAGCCAACAAGGGTGCAGCCATTACCCCCGAGCAGATCGCACAGATTCAACGTCTACGCAAAGAAGACCCTATTATAAACACCAAGTTGAAGCTCGCACAGCAGTTCAACTGCAGCCCACTCTTCATCTCTATCGTCGCACCTCTGCCTAAGGCGGTGAGAAACGTGAAGAAGCAGCAGGATGACTTGAAGAAGCAGTCTTGGGGTTTGAACAAGCGTGTTGCTCGTGCTGAGCGCGAGGAGCGTCGTTTGCTGTGGTAATCTACCATCTTTCGCCTCTTCAGGATTATGTCTCCTTAGCTTGTAATATAAACAGAACCGTATCCATACCGACATATGATAGAATTTGGAGAGTTGTAGAGAGAGAAGCTAGTGCAATGAGTTTCCTCCCGTCCCAACTATGAGGTCCGACATCGAGACTGACTTGAATTTGTGGGAAGAGGGAAGATTCAGTTATGATATATATACACATCAGTTGGCCTGCTCAGACACGTGCAGCATCACAGTGGCCGCTTGGCGTAGTGGTATCGCGCTTGCTTTGGGATCGTCGAGTTCGATTTTCGAAATGCAAGAGGTCACGAGTTCGATCCTCGTAGCGGCCCATCGGTGTTTTTTTGGCTTCTTTTTGGACTTTTTGAATATGTGAAGGTGCGTAGAGGAGATTGCGGGTTTTTTTGACCAAGATTGATCAGGAATTGAGCGAGTTATGGTCGAAGGCAAATTCGATTGCGATGGTGTTTTCGCGGTCTGCTGAAGGATCTGAATTCATTTCCACTTCATTTCGCGTGCCTTTTGGTGTGATTCTTTACTAAGTCCAAGCGCGCCAGTCTGATCTTAGCATCTGATGAGTCGTCTTTGCGCGAAAGGCAGCAACTCGATTACCATACAGTACTGTGGGCAAAGCCGAACCAGTCTCAGGAAGCGGACCGAACGGACCCTACGCTCTTGAGATGCCCCTTACTAACAGGGTCAGTGCTATGTGTTGGGCGAAGAATCTGAGACGCGAATTGAGTTGCGCAGAAGCGTGCCTACGGAATCACCCGGAACTGTTCGTGTCTTCGTAGCTGATTGGTCCAGCTGAACGGCAAGGCAAGCAGGAGAAGCTGCACAGATCTGATCTGATAAAGGTGCATTGAAGTCTGCAGCTCTCGGACAGGGTGGGATTGGATGTAAGGGTTGGACGTGGACCGGAGTTGAAAGGAAACAGGACAACTGAAGCACTCGACCGAAAAGCGCAAAAGCACGCAAGACTCCCAAGTCAAATCAACGCTAAGAGGACCCTTGGGACGCGCGGCTGGCAGATACACAACAGTGTGACCAAGTGCCGGCTGGGAAAAGGCCGATAAGAAGCCGCCGCGCCTCCACACAAGTGACTTGCATAAGACTCACACAAGCCGCCAAGTCACAATCACAATTATAGCAGGCTAGCGTTTCTACTGAGTCACAGAGGCCCAAAAGGAGCTGCTCAGCACCACCGAGACGTTACCACAACCTTGTTTTCATCTACCATCATCGTCGTCTTGAGCTTGTAGCCTTCTTCGAGTCCAAACACTACCGTCTTCAAGAACACGATACACAGGCGAGCACACTACAACTTCGCACACAGGATGCTATCTCGAACAGCGCGGTTGAGGCTGCGAATGCAACCCACTGCGTCTATCACCACAGTGCTACGAGGCTACGCCACTCCAGTCAACCCTTCCAGCTCTGTCGATGCTCTTCTCGGCACATCTGTACCTCCAGCCCCGAGAGAAGGCCAGGAATTTGGCTCAGCCCCGGGCACTTATAGTACACCCTCGCGTTTCGGCAGCAAGAACCCCAACGACATCTCCGACCTTCTCCGTGGTAAATCTCGACAGCGAGATCCCACTCGTGGCTCTTCCTCCGACAACGGACGCTCTAGTGACAGCTCTTACGCTGATCTCCAACGCATCAAAGGGACGGCCATCGGGGCCGAGCGGAAGGGTATCCCGATCCCATCCCGGGATGAGATGCTGGAGGAAATGTTCAAACGTCCTCTACGCGAGCTTGAGGAGCGACGCAACATTGTTGATCGGGAACATCCTCATCCTATCGATGCGCTGTATGGAAGGAATGAGCTCGACGAGCGAGTGTTGGCGGCTGCTAAGGCGCTCCATGCTGCTTCGACCAATCCTAGCCCACGTCTGAAGGATGCCGGAGACATATACAAGGCTGCTACAATAGGCAAGCTCGTCGAGAGGTACGAGGCAAGGGCTGGGTACCAGCTGTCCATTGAGCTGCCTTACGAGCCAATGCCTTCTCAGGAGCGTAAGGTTCCTTTGACCTCTGCTCACAGTTCCGAAGCGGAACTGCAAGATGCGAACGATGACGGAGTGTTGTTGCTCGCCTATGTGTCGAATCTGAACGGAGCGAGAGGTACAGAGCGAATCAGCGTCTGCTCAGGATTTGCAGTGGAGGGAGGCGATAAGGTTTCAGCGGAAGATGGAGATGGAAAAGGAGCACTGATTGTTTCGTGTGCGCACACTTTGCGAGCAGCAGAAGCAACCAAGCCGAAATCTGGATCGAATTCTTCCTCCGACGAGGAGTCCACTCAAACAGCAGCTTCGGACAGCATCGCCCTCGCCATCACTCGAACAGGCGCCATTTACCCGGTTCGAAACCTCGTCTCCAGCCTTCCTACATCCGATGTCATTTTGCTTCAACTCGGCACAACGCCTCTCACTCTGAACGGCTCTTCCGAAGCTCCTCAACCCATTCGAACACTCCCTGTGTCACCCTACCCTGCACACGTCAACAGCGAGCTTTCTGTCTCCTCCTTCTGGGGCTGGGAAGATGACTCGGGGGCCATCTTGCCCGCTTACACTTTCGATTACGACCAGCAGCAGCTTTCTCTTACCCCATCTTCCTCCTCCAGTCCTCCGCCAGGAAGGGAGAAGGAGCAGGTGAAGCTGGAAAGGGACGATGCTGGACGCAGTCGCTGGGGTCGCGCTCGTCTCGTAGAATACAAGGACCCCTGTGGAGCAAGTGCTATGGTCGGTACCTATGACGAGCTTGCGCAGTTGGACTACAAGTTGTTGGTTTCTTCCCCCGCTAATCCACCCGCGCTACAAGGTGACTATGCGTTGAGGCTATCGAGCACAGTCACTGAAGCGGGAAGGCCAGCTGCTCTGACTAATGGCAGTTCGGGCAGCGTTGGAACAAGGAAGGACAACGTGGTGGGTAGTCAGACCAGGAAGCCGTTGCCTAATTTCCCGCCTCCAGGATCTAGCGGTGGACCCGTGGTTGATGTAGAATCGGGGAGTGTGGTTGGAATCGTGAGAGGTCATAAGATGAGTCCATTGGAAGGGAGGAGAGGAGATGCGGTGCCGGCGGAGAAGGTCTTCGAGTGTAGGTTCCACCTCTTCCGAGATATCGGTCCAATGAACGAACGATCATACTGACTTTGAGTTTACCTCTTCTTCCGATCACAACAGTCTTTGCTCTTCCGGGCTTGGGCAGGAAGAACTGAAGCCTCTTTTATGACATGTCACCCAGTGATTCTGTGTTGAGTTCAGGACACACCGCCCACGCAAGAACAGCACCGAACAGCAAAGCACACCAGCACTTTACACACGCAATTTGCATTCCTTTCAAAATTCCTCATTTGGCAGCTATAACGTATAAGGTTGGATGATGGCGATGGCAGCGAATGGCTGGCCAGGTTCCAGCAAGCTTTTGATGAGGTTTGTGATGCTTCTTGAGGAATGACGCTTAAATCTTGCAGAAAGCAGAGATGCTTGAAACACCTGCAGAGCGTCAGCAATGTGTGGTAGGAAAGTAAGAAGATAGTCAGTGTTTCGATTCGTCTTTCTCAAGTGGTTCCTTTCATTGCACTTACCACCTAGCCAAAGTCCTTTCTTCTCACTGTCCCACAAAGCGGTAGTAGCTCCACTCATGCCATGACCGTCGTCCTCCAAAACCTTCTCGACGTTCCACTTTTTTCCATAGAACCTATCCTTACCCGTGTTGGCGCTCACTTTGAGCACCGTTGTTGGGGCTTTCTTGTTATATGGGTCGGCGAACTTCGCTAGCAGCTTAGGAACGTTAGGGAAGCAAGCAGCGTAGATGTTATCGTCTTCATCGACGGTAAGGTTATCAGCAGGGTAGCCGGTATGAATCACGTCGATGAGAGTGAGCGAGTTGTCGGCTTGAAGCTCGAAAACGCGGATGTTAGGTGCAGCTGATGCAGGGACGTAGAATCGATTAGGATGCTTCGAGCTCTTTACGACACCGTTAGGGTAGGGGAATGGACCGGGATTGGCAATTTTGCATCCGGTCTTATCGCAGAATCCCAAATCACTCCTAGGGAGGATAAAGTCAAGTTTCCTACCGGCGCCCACCTTGGCCTTGTGGTCATTGGTGAAAACAAAGCTGTCAGGTCCAACAGCGGCGGGGCGATTGGGAGTCCTAATTGCATCACCCACATAGGTTCGGATGTGTCTCATTCTGGCTTCGCCCAAAGTGGCTTCAAAGAGTTCAAAGGTGGAGTTGGCTCCGACTTTGGTTGCGTCCATAACCGTCTTTGTCACTGGATCGATAGGTGGTCGATGGTTGTTCAAGAAGATCCTCAATGTAGGCTTCAACTCGGCACTCTTTGCAGGAATCTCATACACTGAGATACCATGCAGATTGAGCGTTCCAGTGTAAGAGGTAGGCTTGACTTTGGTGATACGAGAAGCAATGGGGCCCGAGGCTTTGGTGTCGAGGATGGCAACATAATCGGTGTTAGGTCTTCCACTAACATCGAGATTATCAATAGCAGGGGTCCAAGCCAGGCGGCCTTTGATGTCTGAACATGCCAGATAGAGGAGTCCAGAGGGACGGTGTAGCCACATGTCTTCACATGCTTCGAGTTCGGGAATGGGCGTGCAAGAGTGAGAGGTGAAGTTGAGAGGTCGACCTAAACCAAAGACCTCGTAAGATCTGGTTCCGGGGCCGGTGAGGAACTGGTAAGCCAAGACAGCGAGAAGAATGGGGATCCCAAGGAAGGTCACGATGAGTCTCGGCATCTTGAAGGGACAAGGGCGCGGGTTTGCGCTACCGTGATGTTGATGCGGATGGTGGCTGGAAGCAGAGGCGACGAAGAGAGGATCGCCCAGAAGACTGTTGATGGAGCTGGGAAGTTTGTGAGTGGGCTGGGCTGCACAGACCACACGGACATGCCGCTTTCATCAAAATGTGCTTGATGACATACAACAATTGCCATGTGACAGGCTGTTTTGATAGGGCATGCATGCCGCTAAATGACGAAGGTGGACACCGGTTGCTAAGGGTCTCCGCTTCGGAAGCCCCGCACCCTTTCGGCTTGCACTTCGCAGGCAATCCACCTCGTTCAGTATCGTACTTCTTGCGTGACTTCCTTTCAGCCTAGCCAGCCTGAGGTTCAAGATCTGACCCACGAATCAACTTGACATACAATCGGCTTTGCATTCATGCGAGTCTATGCATCTAACTTACTCTATGCTATGCAGATCTCGACTGGCTCAAGCGTTTTCCCCGCATCGGAAACGGTATTTGAAACCTTCAGTACGAAAAAACACATTTGTTAGGCCAGCTCAACTTGCTCTTTTCTTCAAATTCATCGCATAGAGGAAGCTCGGGATGAGAGCATGCGGAGGCGGAGGCGGAGGCGGAAATGCACGGTGACGCTGTCATTCAGTGATTCCAGGGCAACCTTTGATGAAAAAACGTCAAACGACAGCAGCTTGAGAAGAGATGCGGTAGCCCATCGCTGTGCTTTCTCGCCAGGTAGAGTAGACAGATCGATCCTGATCTGACTTTGACAGAAGACAAGCAAAAGGGTCTGACCCTTCATTTTGTATGTCCTCTGATACTCTGAGTTGGGACATTAGAAGGCATGCAAGCCTTCTGGCGTGGCGCTTCTCTGCTGAATCACGCGGCGACTTGGCTAAAGCCAGCTTTCTCATTCCCATCCCTTCGACTGTGTGTCTCTCGCTTCGCTGTGACAAAGGTCCTATCTGGCAGATCTTCGCTTGAGACCCTGCTAGCTAGAGTTCTGAGCGTTTCTAACTTCGCGGTATTCTGCTTTGTCGTTCCTATCTTCTTGACCATCAACAAGGCCTAGCATCTCCTCCTCGCAATCACCTCGAGAACCATCATCTCGTCGTGAGCTACCAAGATGTCTGACCCAAAACCTGCTCCGGTCCTCGACCCGGATCAAGCCGCTGCTGTTGGAGCTACCTCAGTTTCAACTCTATCGGCAGAACAGCCCACGGATTCTAGCAAGCCGGCTGCTGAAGACCCCGCCAAACTCAAGTCTTCCGCTCAAGAAACCCACGAAGCTGCACGTTTTGCCGACAAGCAAGACGTCTCTGCTCCCGCTGCTGCACTCGATCATGAAGCTCATCTCCATCACGTTCCCAAGGCCGAGGTTGCACCCGATCGTGTCACCGATCTAGCAGGAACCCAAGATGATGTCCCCGCTCCTGCTTCTGGTGATCCCAACCGACCCATCGAGCCCGAACTCGAAGACTTGGGCTGGAGCGAAGAGCCCAGTGTCCCCATCCCTGTCTTGCACGGCTTAAAGAACGAGTCGCTCTGGCTTCTCGTTCGTCGATTCAACAAGCAGACCTACCGTGTCAAAGCAATTGACGAGGACAAACAGAAGGTCAAGAAGGACTTTGATATGTACATCTCAAACAAGGAGGAGTTTCAACCTGACAAGCTCAAAGCTACCTTTGAGCGCTTCTACATCACCGTCGTTGTTGGTGCGGTTGCTTTCATTCAGCACGTTGCCCGTCTTCGCTCCTGGTCCGAGCCCAAGCGTACGGCTGGCTTCATGATCGTCTATATCGCCGCTTGGTTGCTCGACGTGCTGATTCCTGCTTCATTGACCTTGCTAGTCGTTCTTATTCTTTCTCCTCGTGCCAGAACAATTCTGTTCCCCTCTGCTCCACTCGCTGCCATCGATCCCAAGACCGGTCAAGCCAAGGTCCCCAAGGCTGGTCATCTCGGAAGCAAGAGCAGTTTGACTGGTGCCGCCGAGACTTTCGAGGGTGAGGCTGTCGAGCAGGAAGCGTCCAACTTTGTCGGTGCTCTTGGCAGTGTCGCTCTCAGCACCGCTGCTGGCAAGTCGTCCAACAAGGGAGCAGAAGCTTTCCAAGATGAGGACGAAGAAGATTCTGATGACAGCAGCGATGTTACCTCGGTCAAGAGGAGTAACTCGACCCCCAAGAAACCAAAGAAGGACGCGGAGGATAAGATTCCAGACCCAACGAATGTGGCTGCTGTTTCTCACTCTGCTCAGAGCAAGGCTGCAGGTGAGAAGGCAGGACACCCTGACAAGGGAGACCACACCAAGAAGCCCATGGAAGAAGCTATCTTTGCCAGCCTCGCTCCCTTCATGCACATTCTCAACAATATCTGCGACGACTACGAGCGCTTCGGAAATGCGCTGTCGCCTACCCCGCCTTTCTCTCGTTGGGTTCCACGATACCGACTTGCCGGTGCCATCGTTCCCGTTCTGCTCGCTTCTTTCTTCATCAACGAGACTATGATCTACAAGGGTTCTACCTTCGGTATGGGCTTCGCCCTCTTCGGCCAACCCTTGATCGACCGAGTCAAGTTCCCAGAAGTGATTGCTTGGCTCGATCGCAACGTTCCAGAATGGAGAAAGTACCTCGAGTTACGGTTCATGCTTTTACGTGGCGTCCCCACCAACGCTCAGCTTACTGTCACTCTGCTCAGGATCGGAGAAGCCAATAAGTCTCCGCTTCCTCCACCTCCGCCCACCGTCGTTGCTCCCCCTCCCAAAGCCCTGCATGGCTCCGATATGGCCGATCACCCCGACCTGCCACCCGAGTACGCCGAGCAGCTCGCCGAAGCACAAGCTGAAGACGTTGCTAGCCGTCCGGCTGGAGAGGACAAGTCAGCCACCGATCCCAAGACCGGCAAGAAAGGCAGCAAGGTGCTGAGCATCCTGAAAGGCGTCACGAAAGCCGGCGTCGAAACCGCACTCGGCGTCAACCGTGTCAAAGCCACTACCATCCAATCCATGCACGCTAAAGCCAAGCTTGGCGTCGTCCAGTCCGAAGCAGCAGCCAGGAAGTACGCCTCCGATGGTCCCGTCAAATTCCAAGCCCGCTACAAGGGTAAGAAGGGCCACGTCTACATCCTCACCACCGCAGCTACGCCTTCGGTCGCATTCGAGCGCAAGGGCAATGCAAGCCCGGTGAGCGCCGCAGCAGCAGCTAGCAAGGGAAGCTCGGCAACCTCTGCTGCAGAGACAGCACAGCGCCTGGTTCAGCAGAAGGGCGCAACCTTCACCATCGCCATTGATGAGATCAAGGAGATTCACAAGGTAGGCGGATTGGGCTGGAAAGGCAAACTGGTCGTTGGTTGGGCATTGGGCGGCGAAGTTGCGGATGGTATTGAGATTGTTGATAAGCAGGGTAAAGTGTACAAGCTTACAGCGATGGGCAGGAGGGATGAAGTGTTCAACAGGTTGATCGCACTCGGGAGCCAGAAATGGGAAGCCTTCTAAGTGCTTTCGTGTAGGCTCTTTGCAGCTCGTCTCGAGTCAACATTGTATCTAACACAGGCTATGATCTAGTATTCCATCAACAACCTTTGAGTCAATCAGACTGATGTCAGAAGGAGCAACGATGTTGGTCGTGCATGAGTTTACGTCGGATCACATCCCATTGACACCACCTGCACCCCAATCCCACAACCATTCATCCAACTCAAACTTGACCCTTTTCGCCAACACCGCCACGACGCTATAACTGACGTTTGTCCTGAAGTTGATACTCGTACCCAACTTATCCTGTGCACTTGTCCTGACCAGCATCCTCCTCGCCACCAACCCATTGATCTGTGAATAAACGGATAAACTCTTACTCCGATATTCCCACAATGTGGATCGATCATTCTCTCTCTCTTTCTCCCCTCCGCCTCCCGAGAAAGCATCGCTGTCCGGGTTGAGCGAAGAATAGACCATCGACATTTCCGGAGCTGCCTCCGTGATCAGTGCCTGGAAAATCGACAGCAGACGATCGATTGGGAACGGTTTGGGACCGAGTAATTGTTGACGATTGAGGTTCTCGGTTTGTCCATCATCGTTGGTCACTCGTAAAGCTGACTTGGAGGGTCGACCACGTCGACCAGCAGTATTTCTTCCTCTACCCGGACCAAGCTTACGTCCACCTTTGAGACTTTTGCCTTTAGCAGAGCCTGAACTGAGACTGAGAAGCGAATCGTCTCGCAAGAAGTAGCGGACGTCTAAACGGGAAGGGTTGTAGGAGGCAAGGAATGATGCAATGACCAAGAAGGTTGGAATGAGCGCAAGCGAGGGCAAGAGGGAGATAGTAGCTTGCGAACTTGAAGACCGCATACGCTCGAGAGCGGCTGTTTCGCGTTCGAGCCATTCTTCTTCATCTAGTTTGCGTTCTTCGTCTATCATCTCTACTTCCTCTATCTCCGCTTCAATCTCGAAGTCCGGGTTGGATGGAACTTTGGAAGAGGCAAGACGTGCAGCACTAGCCTGAATACTCTTGATCCTCGCTTCTTGTGTCCATTCCCTCGGCCCCATTTCTCGAGTCTGCAATCGAACAATCACGTCCTTGAACAGCGGCGAAGAGGCCGAAAGCAGCGTCTGTAAATCATTGATCGTACACTCCCTCGTTTGGACCGGAACAACAAACGAATGCCAGACAGCAGCACTCATCGTCCTCAACTCCTCTATATCGCGGACAGTAGATCGAACGGAATCGTAGAATATGCCTGCAAACTGATTATACAACCCTCTCAGGCCTTCCATCGACACCTGCTCTCCCGAGTTCGTCTTCTTCAGTTTGAGCAGCGTAGATCGTTTGCATAGCGCAGGGGACGTCTTTGCATGCATCAGTGCTGATTGTACCGAAGTTCCATACGATTGCCAAAGTAGCGGAAAGTCTTGCGCAAGGATCGAAAGGATGTCTGGTCGAGTGAGACGAGGGAAGCGAATGGTAATGGGTGCGTGTGCAACAGTCAACCCTGTCGGCGTTCGATATTGGGACCAAGCGAGTGTAGAGATGAACAGCACACTGATGCGTCCAGGCTTTCCAGTGAGGAAGGAAAGGCGACAGAACGCAGTCCAGACATGTTCAGGCCACAAGTCTCGAATCCTTTCTGCATCTTTGATCACCAGAGCCACTCGTGAAGCAGAGTGAGCGTCTAGTAGGGCACCAAGTTTCCAGAGAAAGTAGTCGAGAGAAGCTTCGGGCCGACGATATTTGCCTTTTGATCCGCTCGCTATTGTTTGGTCGCTCGGGATCGTTGAGAGTTGTGATTCGAGCGAAGTGAGAATGGTGCGAAAGAGGGTCGTAGGGTTGATCGAAGTGAGGGGAGAGACACTACACCAAAGCAGAGGTGCATCGACTTGATCAGGAGAGTGTGTGAGATTGGTCAGAAGCTGAGAGACAAGTTTAGCTGTGATGTTGGGGCTGCATGCATCCTGGAGTAGTAACGATGCGGGAAGTGGTTGTGAAGATTGGCCGAGGAGATTGTTGAGAGACAGAAGCTGCGCCTGTCTGCCAGACTGGCTCAGATTCGAAGCCATCTTGAAATGCCAGCGCCAAGACGAGGAGTAACAATGGAAAGGAAGGAAGATACGGGTATGTGTGTGTGTTGGTGTTGGTCTCTGGCAGAAAGCATGAACGACCCTTGAATTGAAATCGCGTTTGGGATCTGATCTGTGAATCGGGTGATGGTGTGGAGGTTCGTTTCGGCAATTTTTCTTCTGAGAAGTCACCTCTTTGAGCTTGGACCCTTAGATAGTTATGCCCACTCTTTCCTCTTTCATAACGTCGATTGATCAGACATTTGATAGGTCAGTCAGACAAGATGTTGCTCATCCCTCTACTATCATTATCATGAATACGATGCTCGAACGAGCTCAGCGGAAAGGCTGGCAGTCGCTGCTGGTGAGCCCCCGCACTTGCACCCCTACTTTCAAGACCTTCTCTCGCACACCAAGGGTATCAACTCGAGCACTGTCTTCGAACGTCATCCGCAATGAAGCCATCGCTGGACCTTTCAGACTTCGGCCTTCTGGGGCACGACAGGCCAATCTCGAGAGCTCGGGTTACTCGCAGCGATGCTCAATACACTTCAGTCATGACTTTGCTACTCGACCAGGTCCCAGCAACCTCTCAGCGCACAAAGCAACACCCTTGGACGAGATCACCAGACTTCGCGAACTCATCAATCGAGCCAACGCGACCAACTCCAAGCTATCAAAAGAGCGTATTCTTGCTGAGTTCGATGACCTCATCCCACTCCTAGCTTTCCTTTACGACCCATATTGCCGACTGCACGTCTCCTCTTCCACCGTACACAACTATCTTCAGCAAAGAAAGAAAGACGAGGATTGGCAGAGCGACCAGGCTCCACTCATAAGTATTCCATCCAACAGATCGAGAGAAAAGACCCGTGCAGCTGCACTGAGATCTAAGCAGGAAGAGGATGTTCGAGAGCGAGTGCCAGCAACTTTACTTGAGCTCTTCCAACTACTAGCATCAAGACAAGTTACAGGACATGAGGCACTAGCCCTGATACGCGTCTTTCTGGAACAACACGGAATCGTAGAGCAGCACGAGTATGCATTAGGTGGATCCGGCGATTCCGATATGTCGACCACAGAGCTCTTTCGGCGAGGCTTGCTGCGTCCCACATCGCTCGAGATCTTCTATCGGTGTCTCGACCGCAATCTCAAGGGAGGCTTCGGCGAAAGGATATTGCAGCAAGCTTTTGCTCTCAGCCCTGATGCACCGGCCAGCACGAAAGGCAAGTCAAAGGCGCCACAACACAGTCGGACAGTTGAAGTACCAGGCCCCTTTCGCGGCTCATTCGAGGTCGCTCTCGGCAGAACGGTAACGCGGGCGGAACTACCGGGCTTATTCAGTAGCAAGGATGTACCAGCGTGGTATGCGAGCAGGAAGCTGGATGGTGTACGCTGCTTGTTTGTAGTGCGTCTTCAGGAGGAATACGATGTAGATGGGCCCGGAAAGTGGAAGGCTGTCTCGATCCAGTCGCTGTCTCGCGGCGGCCGACCATTTTCGACACTCGCCGTGCTGGAGAAGGAGCTAGCTCGAGTGCTGCCTTCCTACCCAGGGCTGATGGAGCTGCTCGGTGACTCCTCGGACTCGGTCTCCACAACGGCCTCTGCCACTCTGACCTCGTCAAGAACGGTGACGCTCATCCTCGATGGTGAAGTATGCATCTTACGACCACCGGAGCAAGCGTCAACATCCGCAGTCAAGCAATTCGATGCGACCGTCTCATCTGCAGAAGGCGAGCTTGCAGAAGCTGAGCAGATCGTGGTGGAAGACTTTGCCGCCGTCGTCGGACTCATCAAACGCAAGAATTACACAATATCCGAACCAGCCTTCTTTCCTTTCGACCTGCTCACCGTGGACGAATTCACCCAATGGCGGGCCAAAGCAAAGACCAAGCGCACCTTTTCTCAACGCCTCGCACCTCTCGAGTCGCTGGTGTCATTCTTTGGGAACAACGCCCGTGCAAGTGGCAAGCAAAGCCTAGTTCGCAAGCTCTCCCAACGTGTCGTCTCAAGCGCAGAAGAGGTTGAAGAACTGCTCTCCACTGCATCTCGATGCGGATGGGAAGGCTTAGTCTTGCGCCAAGACGTGCCGTACGAAGGCAAGCGCACTTCAGCGATCCGGAAATTCAAGGAGTGGAAGGATGCAGAATACACCGTGCAGAGTATCACCGTTGCCAACATGCGGTTGCCAATCAATGGGCAATTCCAGGAAAGGGAAGCAATGGCGGCGATTCAGATCGAGCACAAGGGAACAAAAGTCTCGGTCGGATCTGGGTTCACGCCTGAACAAAGGGTTGAGTTTGCAAAGACTCCTACACGTATTGTGGGGAAAGTGGTTACCGTGGAATACTTTGATGAGTCGACGACGGTACCGAATGGGCCATTGCGGACCAGCAGCTCAGCAGGCCAGGTTGGTGAAGTATACAGCCTTCGCTTCCCACGAATCAAGCAGATTTGGGGCGAAGAGCGCGACATCTAAGCAACATGCTCAGCGATCTTGAACGTCACTGCAATCCAGTCTCAATATCAAGCAAACAAACCAATGAAAAAGTCTGTTAAGCAATGAGGAGACAAGTTGTAATTCATGAGAGCCTACAGGTAAACTAGGCCGCATCTGCACAAGTTGAACTCCGGTATACAGCAAAACCCGATCCGTGTGGGGATAAAGGAAAGCAAGAATTTAGATCTTAGCCATGGCGGCGACATCAGTCGACTGAACGTAGTCCTCGCACTCGTCGGCGATGCGCTCCTGGAGCTCGTCGAGCGAGACCTTGGCGTCCTCGACGACAAGAGACATCTGGAGCTTGGAGACACCGTAACCGATGGCGACGAGCTTGGAGGAACCCCAAACGAGACCGTCCATCTCGATGGCACGGACAGCCTCCTCAAGAGCCTTCATGTCGGTCTCGTCATCCCAAGGCTTAACGTCGAGGGTGACAAGGGACTTAGCGGCGGCACCGGGACCCTTGGCGGCCTTCTTCTTGTTGTACTCGGCGACACGCTCAGCCTTGATACGCTCGGCCTCCTCGTCAACCTCATCGTCGGAGCCGAAAAGGTCAACGTCGTCGTCATCGTCACCACCGGCAGCGGCGGCGGGGGCAGAGAAGAGACCGGAGAGGAGGGAAGCAGCCTTGGACTTGTCACCAGTCAAGTCCTTGTGCTCCTGCTCGTAAGAGGTGATGTGCTCGTACCAGCGGGCGACGTGCGAGTACTTGTCAGCCTCAGGGGCCTTGCCGAGAGCCTCGTAAACGGCAACATCGGCCTGAGAGGGCGAGTGACTGCAGCGGTTGCAAAGCGAGAGGATGGAGGTGGAAAGTTTAGAGGGACATGTCAGTATGGCTGATGCGTCGAACAAAACAACTGCTCCGAGTCAATCTTCTTTCCCTGAGTCTACACTTCTTTAGCCTTCCATTGGTTACATCGCTTCCTTCTATGGTTTTTTAGCAAGATAGAATGTGCTTTGGGCGTGGAACAAGATCAGATAGCTTGGAAAAGTTGGGTTTCGTCAATGCAGAAAAGGTCGCGGGGTCTTAAGCCGCTGGGCTCGGAAACACGGACCAAAGCAAAATGTTCATCATGTTGTTCCACTGCACAGCACATTGAAAAGCTGTGTCATTCACGCCGTTTGGCTCTTGTAGCCACCAGGTATCTTTCTCCTTCTCCTTGTTGTGGAATCCTTCCTACTGGGCGCGGCGTCGGTAAAGATGATAGACTCGAGAATAATCGCAGCAGAAGGTGGATGCTTACCCGTCAACGTAGGACTTGTCGGCGAGGAAGCCGTCGAGCTTGGAGAGGTTGGCAGCCTGAGAGAAGTCGGGGAGAGACATTATGAAGGACGTGTATATGGTGCGATGGATCAAAAAGATGGAGGAAGGGAAGAACTGTGACCAGAAGCTTGATAATATTGCCCCTGCGAGGCGCGGACTCTGCCTCAAAGGCTTCACCGAGAAGAAGAAGAAAAATTGGCACAAAGCGCAAAAGAAAAAGAAAAAAAGAGCTCGAGTGAAAATCTCTCCAACACTGAACACAACACAGAGCTGCAGCCAGCAGCGTTTTTCCTTCCATCTTCTTCGCGAGCGGGCCAACGGGTCTGTGCTTCTGCTCAGGGCTCGCAGCTGGAGTTTCCAATTTCGTTTCAAGTTGCAGCCTCGACGTGCACAGAGAGCAACACAGCACCAGCAGCAGCAAGGGCCAGGATTATCGTTGAAATTCCAACAATTCCAGCAGGCGGCCAATTGGATTGCAGCGCTCACTCTGAGCTTCTGCTGTGTGGCAAATAACCCGATCACAGATCAAGCCTCAGATCAAGCCTCAGAACACCTGGCACGTGCAGCGTCTCAGCGATCCTGCTTGTAAGGTTTCTCCGGTCTCACATCTTCTCCAAAATGTTGATCCGATTTCCGGTCATTCGCCAGACGCGGAGAACAAGAAAGGGTCGTGCCTTTTGCAGCTGATGGTGAAAGGGCGACAGACAGACCAAGAATGATGACCGATTTGAGAGAGGTGAGAAGCTTGAGAAATGGAGAACAGCAACAAAACTTACAGTGCAGTCCAGACAGCATGCAGTAGCGGAAGCAGCAGCAGCAATCAGTCCATCACTCAAAGTGGCTCATTCTCTCTCTGCCAAACTCAGCTCTCGAATGCCGCAAGCTCATCTTCATCCTGACCCATCACCATCTTAACTCCCTGGCTCGCTTCCTCACCTTCATATCGACCAGGCAGGACAATCCTACCTGCACCGATCCTGGCGCAGTCGTCCTGCTCTATCATCCTCCGGCCTTGGCTCGCTTGCCCCATCATCATCCGCCTCTTTCACCCACCGAGCTAGCTCCTGGATAGCATCCGATCTCTTCGCGCCCTCCGCCACTTTGATCGCGGCACCACCAGACCCCATTTCCTTCAACCTCTTCCACTCGTCGACTCAATCCTCCGCCGTCCACAGCAGTAGCTGCCGCTTTTCACCATGAAGCAACAGTCTGTCGCCGTAGCATCCGCTGCCGGTCCTTCTCGCGGTCTACCATCCGCAAGCTCGCATAAAACCGGTTCTAAGAACGCAAGCACCGGCATCGGCGGCCTCCCTGGAGGCGTCGTTGGCCCCGAAGCTGCAGGTCTTGATCCATCCGGTCCCGAGCACTTCTTTGTCACCCTCGCCGCTTACGCAGATGCCCTCGATGCTTTGCCGCTCGATCTTACTCGCAGCTTCTCCGACCTCCGCGAGCTTGATGCCGTTCTCGGCTCACACCTCAACAGCTTGACCGCGCGTCTCAACCATCTCACTGCCCTCATCGAAGATCCTGGAATTGACCAGGGCCAGCGTCTGCTTGCACTCAAAGAAGTAGCCGAGGAGGCCCGTGCCTATAAGATGGGCGGTGAAGACAAAATCCGCGTCGCACTCAACACTGCAGAGACCATCATCAGCCACACGGACTACATCGACGCGCTTGATGCCCAACTTGACCGCTTCCCTGAAATCTCGACACTACTCAACCCCACCAAGCATCTCAAGCTCGATCAATACTACGTACCCGGTACGCTCAAAGACCGCAAACTCGTCTCGTCACTCGATAGCCACTCGGGCGCATTGGGCAGCTCGGCGGCAGCCGACATCAACGGCGCCGGCGGATCAAAGAAGAAGAAAGTTGCTGCTCAGATGGCTGCTGCCAACGCTGCTGGAGGCAAGAGCCACAAGGCGTCCGACACGGCGTCCATTGCAGGCTCGACTACTGGAGGTGCGAGCTCGAACAGCAAGAAGCGCAAAGCTAATTCGGGTGCTGCTGTTGGTGGATCCTCCACAAGCGTCAGTTCCAAGGTCGCGAAGACATCAGCGTCGGGCAAGGGAGACGAGGACGTCAAGTCAGCCGCCAATGGATCCTCTTCGCACAAGAAGAAGACTGACACCAATTCTCACGCTGCCGGTAGCGGATCCAAGTCTAACAGTCATGCGGCCAACAGCAACACGCGTCTCCCTCGTGCCGCACACGCACACGGCATCTACACCGAAGACGACGAAGAAGGTCCGAGTGGGCGCAAAGATGGTGCGTCTCGACGAGGTGCAGGTGGAGAGGCCGACGAGTCATCCTCTGCCAGTCGAAGCCGAAACAGCCGTGCTGTACGTGCCAGTGCCACAACCCAACGAAGCGATGACGACGAAGATGACCTCGACGACGCCGACGCCGAAGAAGAGGAAGAAGCCGTCCGCTCCAGCACCAAATCTCGCAGTCGCGCTGGTCGTGCAGGCGCCTCAACATCCCGAGCAAGAGGTGCAGCCGCAGCAGCAGCCAACTCGCCTCACACAGGTTCAACATCGGCCAGCCGTGCGGACAGTCCGGCTTCGAACACGGGTGGAGCCGACGATGCAGACGAAGCACGTTACTGCTTCTGCAACAATGTTTCGTACGGTGACATGATTGGATGTGACGATGACGATTGTGAGCGTGAATGGTTCCATCTGGGATGTGTCGGATTGACCAAACCTCCTCAGGGTACTTGGTATTGCGAGGCTTGTTTGGAACGCAGAGCTGCAAATGGAAGGGGAGGAAAGGCGAAGAAGACCAAAAGCTCTGGTGGATCAAAGTCCAAGGTTCGCCGTTGAGCTTTCGACGTCGTCCTTTTGCTCCATGTCAGTGTTTCCTGCTATTACCATATACCATGTCACCTCGCTCTTGATCTGTATTCCTTGTTACTTCGTATCCACGCTGTTCTTCTACTCTTGCTATTGATATTTCGTTCTTCAGTGCCGTCACTGTTTGTGGACCGGTTCTGCATTTGCATCGCAAATTGTGAGCCAGCATGTACTTCAAGAAGTCTGAGCAATCGGGTTATATTGTTGCCCGATACGAAAGAGATAAGCGTCCACCGAGCCGAAAGCGAGAGAAGATGCGGCGAATTTTCGGCAGATTCTGCCAGTCGCATACTGTAGCGTCACACGTTGAGATGTGCCGATTGAATTCCTCGGTCAATTCCGACCTCCTTCACAAGCGCTTTGTCCGTTCACTGCAGCGCAGATAGTTCAGAGTTTGGTTCTATCCCGCTTAGCGAGGTTCGACAGGAAAGATCTTAGAAATTCTCCGTTCAATTCTACAGACCGAGCAAAGAGAAGGAGGCGTGGCTTGTAAGCGCAAGCGAGAAACGATGATCGTCTTGCCATCGTGACCTGCTTCTCTGGGACCCACATGGGCGCATGTGATTGGACATGATTTGAATGTGCTCCACTAGCATCGGAGCGTCGACTGTCAGGGCGAAAAGATGCGAAAGCTCGAGATGAGAGTGGCAAGAGATAGTGTGCTGGATCTGCAGAGTTATCGGCAGAAGCATGAATCGAACTGTGTGATACCTTTGAACTCAAGTTGATGCTGGAGAGGTTGATTTGAGTTCAGATATCGATTCTCCAATTCCCCGGTGGCAATACGGGCCTCCATCAGCCTTCTCTCAGCAAGGGGCTCCGGTTGAACTAAAGTTGCATCGATCTGGTCAACCCTCGTGTGAGATTGTTGCTCCAAACGTCCGTCCGTGTTGATGAAGAGATGGTGGCGTTTACGGCGACTTACGGGTCGTGTATGTGTTCGCGTTGCTTCTCGGTCTTTCCTCGTAGACATCCAACCCTATTGATCTTCGCATTTGCCTTATAAGTTACTGCATCCTCTCCATCCTATCTTCCTTCTCTCCTCCATCACCTCGTCCTTATATACCCAGATTACAATCTAGTTGATGATGACGTCCCCAGCGAATTCTCCACCCTCCTCGGTTCCCTCCTCTCCCCGCCGGAGTCTCTTCAGCCTCCCCGGCCTCTCCAAAAAGAATTACCACCCTACCTCGACCGATGGCGCCACAACTCCTGGCGGTCATATGACCACCATCGCCCAAACTCCCATCCTCGAATCCTCCAACCCTCTCGAGAAATCGTCCATCCCCACAGAGGCACGCGAACAGCAAATCGTCGGTGTTCCCGGTGCCAAACTTGAGTCCGAAACCGCCAAAATCCTCATCGCTCTCGACGGAACGGAAGCAGGAGACAAAGCCTACAAGTACCTGCTCGAAAACAAAGTGCTCAACACCAACAGCCATGTTTTCCTCTGCACCGTTCTACCCGCCAACGTAATCTCTACACCTTGGGTTGCTGGACCACTCACTATCGATACCGAAAAACACAACGAGTTGTTGAAGCAGATCCGAGGTCAGGCTATTGAAAAGTTGGAACCTTACAAGGCACAGTTGAAGTCGAAAGGTTTCAATGTGACCATTCACGTTTTGCATGGAGATGCTAGAGCTTCGTTGGTCAGAGTTGCGAACTACCATCATGTTGATCTGGTGCTGGTAGGAAAAAGGGAGAGGAACTGGAAGAAGGGATTGACCACTTCGGGAACTGTTTCGAGTTATTTGGTTTCGCATTCGACGGCTCCTGTGCTTGTGATCAAGTAAACCCCACATCCACATTCGCGATGTGCTTATTTCCTTTGATATCCCTGACAGCTTTCAATGTCATAGAATCGTACGATCACACAGGCAGCCAAATTAGTGTTTGAATGACTAAGAGTTGACCAAATGAAGCTTTGGAATAAGATTGAGAGAACAAGAGTGTAGTACAGCGTGAGAACGAAACCCTGCCTTTTGGTCATCTACACCATCGGTCGAAAGTTATGACACCACCTCTGCTAATCAATGCTCACGACCGATCTGCAACCATCTAGTGTCAGGAATGATGTTTCCCTTACTATTCGCCTTAACCGCCAACGCACCCCTACCCCACCCAGTCCCAATCACTCTCGCATCCCAAGGCAAGTTCTCCGGATACAACCCTTGCAATCCCGAATCCGGCGCAGGACACCAATTGAGCAAATCCGCAATTTCCGGTGCCGAGCTCATGTACGGATGGAACCTCCTCGTTGGGTTTCTCTCGATCCTCTTTTCCCTCAATCTACCGTGACAGCCGTACATATCCTTGTCGTATAGGTTGTACGCTTTGAGCTTCTCACCCTGGTACTGTGCAGAAGCCTCGCTCTCTGGAACCTCGTCGTCGATACCGACGTACTGGAAGGTTCGTTCACCGTTGCGCAGGAAACCTTGTGTGTTCCATCGGACTGCTTTGGCATGTAGTTCTTCAAAACGCGCCTTCTTGAACCCATAACCAACGACGGTGATTCGTCCTGGATAGTGACCCGTGTACTCGCGGAAACGAGCGATGGAGAAGAGCAAGTTCTCGAAGCTATCGAGTGCAAAGTTCTCCGTGGTCATTCTAGCATCCTGCAATCCGTGACGAGTGGCTACCGCTGCATTGGCATGCGCAAGTCCTCCAATCGACGAAGACGAAGATGAAGATGGAGAAGTCGAGTTGCTGAGACTACCTGCAATCATGGGCAGTTCCAAATTCGCAGAGATGGCCAGTGAGAAGTACGACTCGGCCTCTGTTTGCAGCGAATTTGGACGAGTCTGTCCTCCGGAGAAGACCAACAGTGCACTTGGATCCTCGTTTGTAACCTGAACACCCTTCTCGATGTGCTTGAAGAAGGTCTTTACACTTCCTCCCTTTTGATAATCTTCGAGGACCCAATTTGCGTCGTTGTCCTTGCCGTTGATATCACAGCCAGCCCAGATTGCGTGGCCTGTGACGATGACAAGGTGATTGAGATGATCGGTACCGTTGCGAGGTGGTGGTACGCTAGCACTGAGTTGGTCTGGTGTGTAGCCGTGGAATGATTGCCAGGAGGAGAGACCTAGTGGTGGAGAGTTGCGGCCGCCATGCGAGAAAAGCATGTACCTAAGATTCAAGAGGGCAGAGAAGCCAGCAAAGCCGAGAAGGAGAAGAATGCCGAGATTTGTTACTCTGGATCTGGCGGAGAGACGGTCGTGGAGCGAGACACCGCCGGGTTGACCTGAACCACCATTGAGGGCGAGAGAGATGCCGGATTTGCGAGCTCCAGACAGGAGCCCTCCTGATGGTTTGGGGACCATGATTCGAAGTCCGTTGGAGGCACTTAGAGTAGCGCCGTGCTTTTCCAGCTCGCTGTCCCAACGTGGGTGTAAGTTGATCTGGTCAGATTGCGTTCCAGTGGTACCGCCAACGTCTCGGGCCGGTGATTTGGTGATTTCACGTTGACTGCTTCCGAGCAGAATGTTGGCCTTCAGTGAGTATGAATGCGATTGCCGTCTAGTAGTGCGTGTAGTTGTGATGTGATGGAAGCAAAGTGAGACCGCCGAAGGGGGTTTGTGGACAAGAATCGGGTAGGTCAAGAAGGAAATGGAAACTGTTGTGGTCCCAAGTTGGACCCCGCGCATGTCAACTGCAGTTCGCACTGACTTGTCTGTGAGAGAGTGTGGACTCCGGGCTATTTTGGAAGGGAGAGGCCAGGGCTCAGCAGCAGCAGCAGCAAGAGAAGTGTGAGTTCGCACGCACGCAGTCTCGATTTTCGCAGAATTTTTGGGTCATCATCGTATTGTTAGAGCCAGAGAGATTGAGTCGCCAGTTGCGAGGACGCGGCTCAACCGCAGGTCTCTCCTGATCTTCGAACTCTTGGGCCGGCGAATCGAAGCACATCCGATCCGTCCCCGTAGCCTACAATGCTGATGCAGACTTCAGCCTCATTGTTTCTATATTGTCCGCCATTAGGGACATGATGTGAACCTTTGCAGTGCAACAATCACAAGGTATACGTCGTCGGACATCCATGTCAACGTAACAAAGAACCAGTGCATGCAAGAACGGCGTTGCCTGGACAGGGAAGGATGTTCACTTCGCTTCTGAGGAATGGTGAATGGAAAAAAGGGCGATGGAAAAGAGGGTCGACAAATGGCTGTATTCATAATGGCTGTTAGGGTTCTGCATCTAACAAGCTGCTCTTCCGGCACAGACCTCCACAATAATGCATAGTTCCCTCAGTCAGCCCTGCTCGTTCTTGTCGTTAAGACCTTCCTTAGCATCTTGGTCTCAACATCACTCCGACGTCCACATCCACAAGCAAAGACGAGCCCAACATGTCAGATATCCGGTCCAAAAGTGCCAATTTCCTCAGCGAGTCGATCGCAGCCGCAACAGGCAGCCAAGACGCAAGCTCCTCAGCAGCATCTCAACTCGAACAAGCTCTCTTCGAAAAGCATGGACAGTCGACTTCCAACGACTACCGGGGCGACATTAGAAACATCGGCTTGACACTAAAGAAGGACAATCCACAGCTCGCATCCGATCTAGCGCAAGGAAAACTCGCACCTGAACAACTCGTGAATATGTCCTTCGAAGTAAGTCCCACCGTTCCCCTCATTCCCAGGGAAGCAGGAACCTGTCCACTAACAACCCTAACAACCCTCTGATCCTGTTTCACTTACGGCATCCAGCAAATGAAGACGGAAGACCAAGCAGCGCAAGACAACGAGCTCCGTCAACAGAACCTCCAAGCTTCCGTAGGCGTAGACGAGCTCGATCCAGACCAAGGCAACATCGTCACTTCAGAGCAAGGCATCTCACGAATGCAGGAAGGTGATATGGAAACATTCGGTGAAGCTGGCGAAGCTTCTCTGGGTGGTGGAGGTGAAGGAGAGTTCAAGGCAAGAGCTCAGCCCAAGGTCGGCGAAGCAATGCGAGGTATCGAATTCGAGACCGGAATATAAGATTTCACGTCCAAAGGAATACAGCATGCCACGACGGGAAGCACGCGACGAGAATGTTGGTGTGATAGCTGTGGTAGTATTACATTGAACGCTGTGTCCAGCTGAAGACACTACAGCGCCCAAGAAGATGCAAGGTATAGGTACAAATACAGGTGAGATTAGATGCGAGAGAAAACGAGAATGCAGATCTAGCCGCAAGGCCACCGCAGGCGGAAGCGGTCAAAAAACGAGTGAAGAATCACATGGGACGGCCAGCAGCAGCCTGGGCAGCCTCTCTGCGTGCTTCAGCCTCCCTTGCCTGCTCTTCAGCACGGCGCTTCTTACCCTCCTCGGCGATCTGTGCCAATCGGTCGTGATCCAACTTTGGTTCGACGTGAGTCTCGTAGTTACCTGCGCTGAGGCTTCGGTCGTATGCTTCGCCAATAGCAGCGAAGAGCTGATCAAGGTTTTCGATAGCGTCACGGAGTGCGTCCAGAGCCGAAGCGTTATCTATTGTTCAGCAAAGAGCGTGAGAAGCAAGGCAATGTCAGAATGCTGCCATGTATCTGTAACTCGTTAGCATCGGCGACTAAGAACAGCGACCATTGCGGAAGACTTGCAAAGACTTGCGTCTATAGAAGGCTCAGTAGGAACGATTGTACAAGAATCTAAAAAAAAACTTCGTCAAGCTCTACGCAACCTGGCAGGCTGATAGGCACATACGATCCCTTTTTCTCATCTCCGCCGACGAAGTTGCGAGTCTAGTTGCAATGGTCCTCATGTCTGTCGTAGCCGATGCTGAAGCTGGAAGCATCAACTTACCATACATCTGAATACGGAGGTGGATCTTGTTCTCGGAAGGGTGAGGGTTGCTGTAACCGCAGAACTCGACTCGAGGGCTGAGCGAAGGTCATGACAAAGGCAAAAGCGTGTCAGCGAAGTTGCAATGAAGAGGAGATGCTGCCTTTACTGCTGTCTTTCCAACTAGAGATGCCTCAGCAACGAAGAATTCCATTATTGTATATCCCCCACCACTACTATGTACCAATGCGACTTGGCCAATTCGTGTAAAGCACAATAGTTATAAAATGTCATCTCGGGACCATCTGCGGCTGGGAAGACAAGAAGGTGTTGGGAGCGAGTAGGCTCTGATCGAAGCTTGTGCGGACGACTTACTCCTTCATGATGATGTATCGAAGCGAGTTGCCCAAGGTGTGGTCTTCCTCCTTCAGACAGAAAGTGACGGCGGAAAAGTCGGGCTCGTAGCCTGGAAGCAATGTGAGCTTGTCAGCTATCGAGGCAGGCCCGTCGCCCATGACCTCGGCGAGGTTTGGGTTGGACATGTTGCCGATGTAGAACGTGGGAGAAATGGAGGGGAGCGAGGATGAGGGATGGGGAGAAGAAAGAGTTCATTGAGTAGAGCATTTGACACACTTTTTTTTGTCTTTCGCCTAAAAATTTCTGAGCGTGGAGAAGCCTTGATGTTCTTCTAACACCGACCAAAGCTCGACCAGCCTCTAAGCAACTCTATCGCACGAATACTCGTTCGGACAGACCCGATCTGGCCAAGTTTGCGAGATCGAATTGCAACGCGCGACTCAGAAGTGAGGAGGCGTCTCACCAGTCTCGAGAAACACTCGATCCTGATGAGCAGCCATTGCGACTCAGCGCGCAGTTCAAAGCAGAAAAGGGCAGAGCTGAGACGTGTCGTGATTGAGGGTTGGTACTTTGACAGCACTAGAACAGTCAAGTTCAGGCGTGAGTGATGGCCAAAAAAGAGGGCAAATTCTGCCTTATTTCTTCACACAGGCTCTGCTCTGCTACTTGGGCTGCTCTGTCCAAACGACTCGTCGCTCTCTCCTGCCTTTCTCTTTCTCATTTTCCTCATTCGCACTTGGCTGGAGCTGGACTCGATATCGCTGTTGGCAAGCGCCGAAAGAAATCGTATCGCTTCACGACCAACCCGTGTTCGAATAATCGCATCGCATCCAACCCAATCGAGTCGAATCCAGAGCAGAGCTCTCACACACTCTGCAACCGCCAACCGTCAATTCGCATCCACTTCACTCCAACCTCAACCCTGATCAAAGACCGTCCGCCGCTCCGACCTGGCATTCCAATATTCCTTCTTGTTGGTTTGTTGGTCTTTTGTCACCGTCGTTCCGTCGCTCTCAACACCGTCGCGTATATTCGCAGACGTCACCTGTTATCGTTGGACGCTATCACTGCGCCTTGGTGCCCGTTTCCCATCCACTTTCAGCACCGCTCATCGGCGCGCGCGCACACACACATCATCGTCGCGTCCACCCAGGTCGACATCTTTCGGAGTCCTTCATCCGACATCCTCGACACTGCTTCCTCGTCGACGTGATCATCCACACTCGGCACACCATCCACCACCACGCTCCTTTCTTTTCCTCCTCTCTCAGGTACTAGTCAACGCCGTGATCTTAGATCACCGCGATCTACTCGTTCACGCATACATCCGGCATCGTCTAGGCCTACGCGACACCAATCAAAAGTAGAGGCTAGTTGAGCTCATCCAGGTCTCATCATCGTCCCGCTCGGTCCATCTACCACAATGTCGGCCATCGCCAACGGCGCTAGCAATGGCGCGCCAGCAAACGGCCAGCCCCCCGCGCTCAGCGCGCAAGCACAGCAGATGTTGACTGGTATGACCAAGGAGAGGCTTCACAGCATGATCGCTCGTATGCAACAGCTCAAAGCAAGCGGCGTCAACGAGTCCACAAGCCAAGAGTATGCCACTCTCGTCAACACTCTCAAGATGTTTCAACAATACCAAGCAATGCGTCAACAACAGGCCGTTGCTATGCAGGCACGAGCAGCGCAACAACCGGGTTCCCGATCCTCTTCCACGGCACCAGCACCATCAGCACCATCACCATCGCAGCCAGCCAATGCTTCGACACCGGCCGCTGATGCACCAAACGGCGCGCCGTCCACCAACGGCATCACTGTGAAGACCGAGGAGGAGATTGCTCGCTCCTTGAGCCCAGCCAACTTCACACCTGATCAGCTCAACGCTCTCAAGACTCAGATCATTGCTTTCAAGCTCATCTCACGCAACCAGCCCTTGCCGTCACATCTGCAAGAGGCCATCCTCGCTGCAGACCGCGAATCCGAGACGCAAGACTCGAAGAAGGGAGAGCTTCTCTCCACTGCCACACAGATCGCTGCCGCCGCCGTCTCTTCTTCCGAGAAGGGAGCATCGGACGAAGCGACAAAAGCGGGCGCTTCGAAAGACGGCGCTGACGCTACAACGACTTCGTCAGAGAACATCGCCGAGATTCCAAGACCACCAAGCCCGAAAGACGATCCAAGCAGCTCTGTCTATCCGTACAATGCCTATGTCCATCCTTTCTCGTATATCTCCAAACCTTTGCTCGAGGACGATGACTACACCGCCACAAAGCAGCAGCGCCTCTTAATACCAAGTCTTATGCCTGCTGGTCTCGAACCCAAGCTCTTGCTCGAGGAGCGCGATCGATTCGTCCAGGCTCGTATTCGTCAGCGCATTCGAGAGCTCGAGTCGTTCCCTGCCGACATGTCGCAGAACCCCACAATGGCAAGTCTCAAAGGCAAGGAGAATGCAAACGATCTCACATCTCAGCTTCACGGCAGCGGTCTCCAGGGCGACAATGCCAAGATCAAGGCACTCATCGAGCTCAAGTCGCTACACCTCCTCGAGAAGCAGAAGCAGCTTCGTGAGCAGGTTGTTCAGAGTCTCAATCTCGCTACAACTCTCGGTCTCGATCGTGTTGCCTTCCGACGTGTCAAGAAGCAGACCTTGCGCGATGCACGCATGACCGAGCAGCTCGAGCGCAAACAGCGCGTCGAGAGAGAGAAGCGTGCCCGACAGAAACACATCGACTACCTCAGCACCATCTGCAACCACGGTCGCGACCTTGTGGCTGCGCATACCAAGGCCAACGATCAGGCTCGCAGATTTGGTCGCGCTATGCTCAAGTTCCACGCTGACACCGAAAGAGAAGAGCAAAAGCGTGTCGAGAGGATCGCCAAGGAGCGTCTCAATGCCCTCAAGGCCGATGACGAAGAGGCTTATCTCAAGCTCATCGACACTGCCAAAGATACTCGTATCACACATCTCTTGCGACAGACCGACGCCTACCTCGACAGCTTGGCGCAGGCCGTCCAGGCACAGCAGAACGACGACGTCCATGCCGAGGCCATTGCTGCCGAGCGTGTCGTCGAAGATACCTCGAACCAAGAGGTCGGTGTCGCTGTCGACGAGACCATGTTCGGTGCCACACGTCAAGATGACCCGAGTGAGGATCGTGGCAAGGTCGACTATTACTCGGTGGCTCATCGCATCACTGAGCGCATCACTCAGCAGCCAACCATTCTCTCGGGAGGTACACTCAAGGAGTATCAGATGAAGGGTCTACAATGGATGATTTCGTTGTACAACAACAGACTTAACGGTATCTTGGCCGACGAGATGGGTCTGGGTAAGACGATTCAAACCATTTCGCTCATCACTTACCTGATGGAGTTCAAGAAGCAGAATGGACCCTTCTTGGTCATTGTGCCCTTGTCCACGCTTACCAACTGGGTGAACGAATTCAACAAGTGGGCTCCCACAGTCTCGACACTCATTTACAAGGGCACGCCCAATGTGCGAAAGCAGCTTACGGGCCGCCTCCGCTCCATGAACTTCCAGGTGTTGCTCACAACCTACGAGTACATCATCAAGGACAAGCATCTGCTCGGAAAGATCAAATGGGTGCACATGATCATCGACGAAGGTCATCGTATGAAGAACACGCAGTCGAAGCTCACCATCACCTTGACGCAATTCTACACCAGTCGATACCGACTCTTGCTTACAGGTACGCCGCTGCAGAACAACTTGCCAGAGTTGTGGGCCTTGCTTAACTTCGTCTTGCCAAGGATCTTCAACTCGGTCAAGAGCTTCGACGAGTGGTTCAATGCCCCCTTCAGCAATACCGGTAATGAAGGTGGTATGATGCTCAACGAAGAAGAGGCGCTGCTGGTCATCAAGCGTCTCCACAAGGTGTTGCGACCTTTCTTGCTGCGTCGTCTCAAGAAGGATGTGGCCTCCGAGCTTCCAGACAAGGTCGAAAAGGTGATCAAGTGTAAGATGAGTTCGCTCCAGTCGAAGCTCTACCAGCAGATGAAGAAGCACAAGATGATCTTGTCCGGCGAGGACAGCGGTACCAAGAAGGGCAAGCCACAGGGCATCCGTGGTCTGCAGAACGCCATTATGCAGCTACGAAAGATCTGCAACCATCCTTACGTGTTCGAACAGGTCGAGGTGGCCATCAATCCAACCAAAGAGACCGGTCCCGATCTGTACCGTGTAGCAGGAAAGTTCGAGCTGCTAGACAGGCTGCTGCCAAAGCTCTTTGCCACCAAGCATCGTGTGCTTATCTTCTTCCAGATGACGGCCATCATGGACATTATGGAGGACTTCTTGCGATACCGAGGATTCAAGTACCTGCGTCTCGATGGTGGTACTAAGCCCGATGACCGTTCGGAGCTGCTCAAGCTCTTCAACGCTCCAGGATCCGACTACTTTGTCTTCATCCTTTCAACACGTGCTGGTGGTCTTGGTCTCAACCTGCAGTCTGCCGACACCGTCATCATTTACGATTCTGATTGGAACCCTCACCAGGATTTGCAGGCCCAGGATCGTGCGCATCGTATCGGTCAGAAGATGGAGGTGCGTATCTTGCGTCTCGTCACGGAGAAGTCAGTTGAGGAAACCATTCTGGCGCGAGCGCAAGACAAGCTCGAGATCGAGGGAAAGGTCATTCAGGCCGGTAAATTCGACAACCAAGCCACCGCTGACGAGCGAGAGCTATTGCTGCGAGCCATGTTGGAAGCCGACAACGACGATGAGGACGAAGATGACGGTGATTTCAACGACGACGAGCTCAATCAGCTTCTTGCGCGTGGTGAGCACGAGGTTCCCATCTTCCAGCAGATCGACAAGGAGCGTCAGCAGGCCGATCTCGAGTTCTGGCGATCACTGGGCTACAAGGGCAAGATTCCTGAGCGTCTGATGCAGGAGAACGAGCTGCCAGCCGTCTATCAACAGGACTTCGACGCCGATAACGTGTTGGCCGAAGTCGTCGAGGAAGAACCTACGACACGTAAGAGGAACGTTGTTCACTACGATGACGGTCTCACAGAAGACCAGTTCTTGCGAGCTCTCGAAGACGATGATGTTGATCTCAATGACATTGTCGAGCGTAAACGTGAACGTATCGAGAAGCGCCGAGCAAAGGCTATGCTGCAATCGATGGACTCTGTCGAAGGCACTCCCGAGGCGGAAGGCGGTAGGCGAAAGAAGGGCGGCCGCGGTCGTGGTCTTGGTGGCGCGAGCGAGACGCCAGAACCTTCACCTGGCCCTTCCGCCCGAAAGCGAAAGCGATTTGGCGGTGCCTCGATGGATGGATCTCCCGACTACGAAGAGAGCCCATCTGCTTCTCGCATTGCCCAGCCTAAGCGTCGCAAGACTGGCGGAGAGGACGACGTCCGCGATCGTATCAAGTATGCGCTCAACCAGTGCTACCGTGCAGTAGAGACCTGCTTGGAACCCGAGACAGGTCGAAAGCGTTGCCTTCTCTTCCTCGACGTTCCTAAGAAGACCGACTATCCCGACTACCACGTCATTATCGAGAAGCCGATCGCGATGCGTCAGATCAAACGCCGCATTGACAACCGCACCTTCCGTCGCGTCGACACGTGTCGCGATGAATTCCATCTCATGGTTCGCAACGCCAAGACGTACAACCAGGAAGGTTCTTGGGTGTACAACGACGCTGTGGAGTTGCAGAAGGCCTTTGACACAACGTATGATATGCTGTGTCGCTTCAGCGGCTTGCCAGGATCGGAGAATGAAGGCGAGGTGCCTGTCGGTGGTGCTGGCGGTGAAGCAGGAGACAACTCGGTCGGAGGTGAAGGCGATGACGACGACCAAGAAGGTGGAGATGACGATGAGGAGGATAAGCCAGTCGCACCTGCTCCGCGTGGAATCAAGATCAAGCTTGGTAAGAGAAGTAAGCCCAAGAAGGGCAAACGGGAGGATTCGGATGAGGACGAGTGAGGAGGGCAGCTGGTTTTTGTTGCAGCGTGATTCGTGGTTGCATCCTGGCGTTCGGGTGTTCCGACATTCGGGTCTCCCTCTCTCTCTCTCACACACACAAAAAGGGTCCTTTTGAGAAAACGTTGTCATCGGGGTTCCGTTCGTTCATCTCAATATGTAGTATATGCTTCCCGAACCTTACCTCATCGCGCTTGCTTTGGTGATGAGGAGGGAGAGGGGAGTGCACGATTAGTGAAGTTGCGATTTTCTTTGTCTATCCATCCTTTGTTGTGAGTTTGGAGCGCGTTTTCATTTGGATGGGAAAGGGGTTGGGGTCTGGCGATTGAGAGGCTCCATCCTGAAGGAGTGTGGGTTTGTGTGGTCGCGATGGATCGAGGTATGATGGTTAGGGATGAGGCGAAGGCATTGCAGTGAGTGATTGATCAAGATGCTGAGTTGTTGGCTGACAGTAAAGTTATTGAGTTTTTTTGACTCCGTGTTAGATTCCACAAATTTTCCGCGCCAGTGCTCAGCTTTTGGTCGTCACGATCATCGCTCAACACTGATGCACTACCATCATCACAGTTTTTCATCACAGCGTTGCTCCCCAGATCACTCTCTGCTTTGCATCTGTCTCGCCTGAGAGGCTCTTACGAGTTGCTATTTAGATCCGAGCATGTATGTGTCATAAGGAGGTAGTTTTGTTCCTTGAAAGTTGTCACAATTGTCGTTTGTTCTAGAAAGGGTTGAATTCTGAATCTGACGGACTGGATCTTGCATGTATTCCCGGAGCCGGAGCAGAATCTGATCGATGTGGCAGAGATGTTGTCGGATCTCTATCTTTTTGCCAACCAAATCGAAGCCAACGACTGTGCATGAATACGCCTTGGATCGAAAGTGTGCAGATGGCACTAGCGGCTTGTTCGTGACTTGCTAGTTTGACGAAGCCGTATCCTCGTCCTGGAGGAATACGGGCTTCGAGAGGTTGACCGTGGTTGAAGGGGGCAAAGATGCGAAGAAGGTCTTGACGGGATGTGAGGGGGGAGAGGTTACCGACGTAGACGCTGGTGAGGGCGGCCGGGGCGTCGGCTAGGATTCGTTCGTAGTTGTAGTTGGTTGCTGATGCGGAAGGTTGTTCGGATGCTTCGAGAGCCGTGTGACGACGTGGGAGACCTGGGAAACGAGGACTGTCGGTAGGTGATGTGAAGGGTGTAGAGGTATAGGATGAAAAGACGAGACCAGGGGAAGATTTGGTGGTGAAAGGTGAAGGTCGCTTTTGTGGTAGGAATTGGTATGCTGTTGGATAGGCGGGTGTTGCGATCGCTATAGGTGATTGACTCTGGTTCTTTTGGTTGGCCCAGTTGACACGAATCTGTCGACCGCCTAACCATTGACCTTGCATCGTGGCGATACAGGTCTCAGCATCGTTTCTGCTTCGAAAGTTGATAAAACCAAACCCTCGAGACTTTCCCGTTTCCGCATCGTACATCACCCTCACATCTGCAAGAGAGGGAAATCTCGAGAAGAAAGCTTCAAGAGAAGCATCGTCGACTTCGGGTGAAAGATCACCAACAAACAGATGCGAGTTGCCAGCATTGCCATGCATTGCAACAACTCTTTCCGAGTCCACCTCAGCAGCTGCTCCTGCGGCTGAAGCGTCAGGATGCATACTGTGTTTAGCCCAACGCACCTTGATCGGCGTACCAAACCACAACCATCCATCCATAGTCCGAATAGCACGCTCTGCAGATGCAACATCAACATACTCGACAAATCCATACACCAGCCCGCCGACTGGACGACTGGTGACTACTTTCGCCGACTGAATTTGTCCAAGCGAACCAAACATCTCGCGCAAATCGCGCTCAGTCGTGGTAGCTGGCAAATTGGCGACATGAACAAGAGGTCGAATCGGCATAGACATGTCGACACGCCGAGACGATTGGCCTGAGCTTGGCCCTGCCAGGCCGGAACTGTGAGGCATAGTCATCGTTGTGAAACTACTGGTGATGACGGACAGACTGTTGACGATGATGACAAGAATGAATACACGAAAAGTTGCCGCAGGATCGTCAGATTCAATGCGAGAAGCACGGCGAAGGAGGATAGAAAGATGTAGCAGGAACTCCAGCGATCAATCAGAGGGACAGATTTGGCGAACAGTGGTATCCGACAGCTGCTGGTGATGATGGCGATGGTGATGATGATGAAGGAGGAACGATGTAGAGCTGAAGGAAATCTGCGGACGGACACCTGGTGACGTTCGATATGAACCATAGTATGACGGGGGACGTTATGTAGACTCTTTCCTTCTGTGACTACAGCATTCCCCGCCACTACCGAATGTCGACAGAGAGGCTCGACAGACTGATCGAGCTGGATAAGAAGCCCTGCAAGGAGGCTTTTGCGGAGACCAGTCGAATTTGGAACGACTCACAGAGTCGAAACAAGAAGATATTCACTTACTATGTATCAAAAGTTCTTGAAGGGACAAGGCGCAGAGTTGAACATGCAAATATTCATGCTGGTGTTGTTGGCGATAATGACGATGATGGCGATCACGCTGAACTGTCGATACTCCTACTTGAGAGTAGCTGAGTTCAGTAGGCGATTGTGGTCACTGAGTGCTGGTTGGGCTGAAACAATGTGATGAGTGTCGATGATCGGACGGAGTATGAGCAGAGGATATGAAGGTTCAGATGTCGATGGGAGTGTCTAGCAATGCCCCCACGCCTCTTCGTCGCACAAGTGCGACGAAAGGGTCGGTTTGCAATGGACGTTCAATCCCTCTTCCGAAATCGAAAGAGGGAAAAGACGTTCCTCTGGGAGAGGAAGAGCAATGAATGAGAAACTTCAACTTGGCCACGCCGGTACATGGAAGAGAAGACGAAAGATTGTAACCTCACAACAGAGAGGGAAACAAAGGCATGCTCAAATCTCCGGTACCCAGAAAAGTACGAACAAGGGTGAATGGGAGAGAGAGAGTGTGTGTGTGTGTGTGATAGGGAGGGTGGAAGAGTGGAACGACCATTCGGAATTGCAATTCGGCAAACATTGTGCATGGAAGAATAGGCAAGAGGTCAGCATATCTCATTCGACAAAGGGGGGTAGCTTTTAGGAGCGAAACGACTTTTTGCATCCGAACCAACCCAAATAGACAAGTGGAGAATCATGCTCCCAGAAACGACCGTCAGAAGATTAGGCCTTGCGAGCTGCAACCTCCTGCAAATCTACATGTGCACTGTACAAAAGGAAATCAAGGCAAGTTGTTGATGCATGGATTCTTAGTCCTGAAACCGTTTAATTTACCATGTTGCAGAGGTTCGACTTCCGATGATGCAGCCACATTCCTATTCTTTCACTGTCTCTTCCCCCTTTCTATGAATTATGTAGGAACCATGAGACCATTCTTTCAGAGGTCCGCGGATGCACGATTGGCTGCTGCTTCAGCTCGCGTTTCTGTGGTACCATAAGAATGACACTTCTTGTGATTCTGGATGAGGACGGCGTCTGGATAGCCGACAACTACGCCCAACGAATCCCATTTCTTCTCCTTCTCCTCCTCATTGCCAGCACCCACTGCACACATGGGTTCTTGGGCGGTGAGGAGCCAAGAATAACATTCGGCGCGCAAAGATTCGTCTGGCTCAGGAAGCAATGGCGATGGGCGTCATAGATCGGACAACGAAGTAGCTGCGAACAGAAGAAGCGAACATTGGTTCGCATCGACAAGCAGCACTAGAGGAGCGACGAAAGGAGGGTACACTTTTGCAAATCTTTCTCACTTCATCTGAAGGGAATCGGCAATCAGTCAGCGTGTGAAACGCTGAGGTCCACACGCATGTCGTACAATGGTACCACTCTTCTCAAAGCGTTCTCAAACACACTGCAGGAGTGACGGAGTGGCAGGTCAGAGTTGGTTCAAAAGAGGGTTAGGACGGGGGAGGTAGAGAAAAGTGGAGACCAACAAGATTGGCGAGGTCATCGCTTCGGAGGCCGCTGTCCAAGCTTGCACGCGAGGAGGAGAATGACAGCTCATGTGCGGTCGTCATCACCTGTTCGTTGATGCTCCATCGGAGAATGTGGATGATGATGAGGAGCTGCATGGAACACTGTGGCCTGCTGGGAGAGGAAGGATGGAAGAGTGGAGCGGACGCGGAAGCCTCGGTTCCTGAAGAACTTGCATACGTCACACAAGGATTCGGGAGCATGGCTGTTCTGTACACTGTCGTCAAACGGCAGCAGGAAAATGAAGACGAGGCTGACAGGAAAGGCAAGGACGGGAGGCGGACCAGAAGCTTCTACGGAGATAGACGAGAGAGGGCGGGATCCGCCCAAAGAGCGCGGACACTTTTTTCTTCTTCTCTTTCTGCTAGCGGCGGGCGGTCGAAGCAGGGAAACACAAACCAGCGGAAGAAAGGAAACAAAACGGAGTGGGAGAGACCTGAATGGCTGGCTGCTTTGGTTGGCCGGGGTGTGACAGCATCAGCTTGGGCCAAACATAAAAAAAGGAGAGTGCTCAAAGCCCAAAACGAGCTTTAAATTTCACTTTGTCAGGCAGACAGCGCTCAAATGCCGGAGATCTCAATCAAAAACACGCTTTATTTTTTCCACCGCCAAATGATTGGGGTAATTTTTTCTCCTTCCTTTTTGTTCTTCTACCGGCAACTGCATTTGCGCGTGTACCACGCTGCCTAAAGTCAACGAAGAGACGACCAAAAGCGAGAGCAGATCAAACGCGCTTTAAATTTTAAGGTAGAACTCGCTTCTCCATTCACTCATCCAGCCATCCATGCACAAACTGGAGAGTCGTGTCGTGTCGTGTTTTGCTCCTTTTGTTTTCTCTCTCGTGGCTTGGGTTGAAATGCATACTGTAGCTTATATTTGGTGTACCGCTCCCAGGTCTCAGAATATACTTTGGCGAATGTGGACGAGTGCTCAGGCCATGTTGATATCCCGCATCCACTCGGACCGGCCTTCTCTCTCCCTCTCGTCATTTGACATTACTGAAATACGACTGATTGCTGCCTGGCCTGTGCTTTCTATCAAAACGTAAATCAGACAAAGACTGAGGTCCATGCAGTGAGCATGGCATTCATGATTCTTCCGTGGTGCCGAGCTGTTCAACGAAGCCAACAGCATAGGTCCAAAGTTTGGTTTAACCATTTCTTCGGTTCCAAACCTCCTCCCAACTCAGACTTGTGCAGCACCAGCAGCTGATTCCGCCTTTTGGCGACTTGCTAGAGTCATGTGGGCTTAGTCCATTACTCCTCGGATCACGAGCTTTTGCTGTTCGACCGTGATTAGGAAGTCCACAAATGAGAAGATCGCCCGGCCACCTGTCGTCATCCTTCGAGGCTTGGTCCCCGCAGTCCTACCACCGCTTTTGTTTCTGCCTTTAGCTGCCGCCCTGCTCTTTAGTCGACCTTTCGCATTCGCTCATGGCACCGGATAGCCATCCGATTGTTCGACGCAAACTAGGCGACCTTACTGCCACACGATTCTGGGTACGAGTCGGATGCGAAGCCGCCGCTCGCTTCGCTCTCCAACCCACTTCGCTAGGCGAATATATCTTGCACAACCGAGAGTCATATCTCGCATTCGCTCCGACCACTGTGTTCCTGCTCCTCCCGCCGATAGTCTGAGTTGGCACAGTGGAGCTCGTGACAGTGCTGAGGACCTATCCGCATTCGGTTGAATCAACCGTTTTAACCGATACGATGCAATTAACTTGGACAAACACAACAGAAGAGGTTGGCTTGAGTCCTCGGCTAAGTCTGCTCGGACAAATTATACCGAATCGTGTGCGCCAACAAGGTCTTTGCTTGCCCCGAAGACTGAGCATCTATTTGCGTTTCATTGCGGAGCATGCTAGCATGGTCTTGTGGTTGCGACCGCGGCATCGATGCAAAAAAAGAGATTCATGTTATGGCAACAGTGAAGCTGCGAGCAGACAGGCAAGCTAAGCTTGTCGAAGCACGTACGTTTACCTCGTCCGCATCACCGTTGCTGTTTTCCGTAGGAAATCGTCCCCGAAAACAGGTCGTGTTGCAAAGTAGCAATGATCTGTCACACCTCATGCTACTCTTTCCACAACATCACACTGCTCACAGCCGATCCTTAAATAATAGAGAAAGAGACTTGTACGCCCGGGTTGTGATTATAGGAAACATCTAGATGGTACGGCACATATTCGGTAACCGAAAGTCCTTGATCCAAACTGCACCTCGCTGTATATGGTTAGGCCTCAGCCTTGCTTCTCGTGATCAGCATCACGCGACATGGCAGCAGTGGGCTCCTCAGTAATCCTTCTTTCGAGCAGATTGCTGGATTGATACCCCGATGATGGCACCTTCTCACCCGTCGCAGCTGCAGTCTCAGCAGACTCAGACGCCTGCGTGCTACGAATCTGCCCACTCCCCTGATCATCCGAAGACCCAGCTGAATGACTCTGCAACACTCCATCCAGTTGCTCTGGTGTCTCCGCTCCTTCAACGCCTGCCTCGCCCAGCTCGGCAGCTTCCACCACGCCATGTTCCACCTTCCACTGCGCGAAATCTTCACTGCCACCAAACGGTTGCCACATGACCAACTCGGGATAGCATCTCCTGACAGAAGACTCGGCACCCATCGCCATCAGCGCCATAATCGGGTTCGTCAGAAGTGAAAGTATGCCTCCATAGAGTAGCTTGATGATCATTGGAATCCAAGTTCCTGCGAGCTCTCGACCTCCATAGATAGGCGCAATGATAGCAATTGCGATAGGCCAATACCACCAGAAAGTGAGACAACAAAGAAAGAAGCCCTGTGCAGCCGTCCAAACCAAACGTTCGAGACGCTGTCGCCATGAAATTCCAGCTGCTAGCAGATCGTTGTGTTCTGATCCAGTCAAGACGGCACGTACGAACCACCACCACCATCCATTGAGTTTGGACTTGCCTTCTGCTCTGCCCATCCTACAGCTTTTCTCTTCGCGTTCAACGTCTTCTGGCATTCGGATCCCGAGCCAATGTCCCTCAGGCACCGGAGTGGAGGGAAGATGCAGCAATGGAGGCCAGGGTCTTCGCAAAGGCCCAATCGGACCTGCATACAGATCATGATGAACCAAAGACGAAGTGATGATAAACGAAACAATCTGCTGTATGATCACCGTCACTCCCATATCTCCTGCCACCGTCTGTCTGTTGAATGTCCAAATATCAATCGTCGGTTGTGTCCTGTACAACGCTACTGCAACACCAAAGTTGATCGCACCCGAAATAATCGCCGCCACGAAACTCTGTGCTACCACCAAATACCACCACTGACCATATCCAAATGTCAAAGGCCCAGGTACAATCCAATCCTTCAACGTCGCAGGTTGATCGATCACAACACCGGATCGTTCGTAGGGAGCGGCAAAAGGAATCGCTCTTCTCTGATGTTTCCACCAACCCTGGTTGGATGATTTGTGCGGATCTCGTTCAGACAGGTGGAGTTCGTCCGGTCTTTTGGCTATGGATCTTCGAGGTTCTTGCATGGGATCAATGGGTGCTGCTGGTTCAGAGTTACGTTTGAGAGATATGGATCGACGGAAAGCGCCAGAGGGTCGGGTTGTTGCAGCATCAATACTTGTTCGACTTTGTGCAAAGCTTCGTTTGACTGATTGAGAGCGACGGTGAGAGTTGGACCGAGAGTCATGGTGTGCGGATGTCATTGTGGTATCTCCGGGGTTGTTGGTGGCCGAGGAGACGTTATCGCTGCGATCGCGTTTCGGTCGATCAGCGTAGGAGAGTGATTGTTTGGGTCGACCAGCAGTAGCAGGAGCAGAAGTTGAACCTTCCGATGCACTCGAACGATGGTTCAAGATGCCAGTACTTGCAGATGGCTGAGCAAGGTCCTTGGCCGGATACGTTGGTATTGCAGTTGAACTCGTCGATGTTGTCATTGTCGTTGATGATCCAGCAATAGCAGGTGCGGCAACTACCTCCTCTTCCGCACTGACGCTTCCAATTCTGTCCTCCGCCATCTCTATAAACCTATCAATAGTAATGTCAAGAGTGATGGTGGTGAGAATGAAAACTCCCCACCTTGTCAGATGACATTTGGAGGAGTAAGCGCTTTGCTCACGGCGATTGAACCCTGAAGCGGAAAAAATACAACAAAATATTGCCGTTCGCAGTGAGCAACCGCGGGAAAAACATGAGCGTGTGCCGTGCCGGATGTGCAAAGTCATGTCGATTGCAGATCATTTTTACACATGCATCCATACACTCTCTGCAGATGGGAGGAAACACGCGGTCATCATTACGCGCTCTACTCCACTCACACCAGCCAAGAGCGAAAATTGACACTACGGCATGCCAGAGATCTCAACATCAGACTGAACCGCTCTTCACCGAATGAAACAGCGATCAGACCCCCTTCGTCTCCTTCGACCTCACAAAGTGGTTGAAACACCAAAGAGACGCGGACTCAAAGCATGGCCTCATGAGCTCCTCCGCTAGAACCATCCGCACGAGAGCAGATCTCAACGTGTACGACCAAAGAATGCCCTTTCCTTTGCAAGATCAAAGTGCCTCACAAGTTAGTCTCAGTTCACTCAACAGAAGCAGCGCAGGAGAACCATGACCATAAAAGAACATATATTTACCGAATCAATTAGTTGTTAAGAAAACAACGCTGTGTGGCGCTTCGTTGAGCTAGCCATCTGTATCCGATCGAGTGCGAACGTCCAGCTAACACTCCGCGCACGACCCTTCAGCTCCATCGAGATCGAGAGAGCCCACTATTCGATCACCCTTCAGCTAGCAACCACCTCTCCCCTCACCGCTGCAGCCTTGACCGGTTCAAAGTAGGGATGGTCCTGAGCCTCCTTTGCCGTCAATCTCTCCTGATGGTCATACCTCAACAGCTTGTCTAAGAAATCGATGGCATCGTTTGAAATGTACCTCTGGTTCTCCGACGTAATGAACCTGCTCCATGGTTTCCTCTGGTATCTTCCAAGGATATCGTCGTACTGCGGGTCGAGATCGATATCGTACTTCTCCAAATATGCGTATAACTCATCCGTTCCCAAAACCTTGCAAATCTTGACCAACTGATCATAGTTGTCATGTCCATGGAAGAAAGGCTCCTTTCTGAAAATCATTGATGCGAACATGCAACCCAAACTCCACATGTCCAACGAATAATCATACTCTTGGAAATCCACCAACAACTCCGGTCCCTTAAAGTACCTCGAAGCCACCCTAACGTTGTATTCGGTATAAGGATGGTAGAACTCGGCAAGACCCCAATCGATCAAACGCAGTTTGCGCTTTTCATGGTCGATCATGACATTGTGTGGCTTGACATCTCGATGCATGATCCCCCGCGAGTGACAGAAATCCAACGCCTTGAGCAACTCAAAGATGTAGAATCGTACATCAAAGTCCGTAAATTTAGGATAGAGGATCTTGAAATCCGTGTTGTTGATATACTCGGTAATGATCGAAGGCGTCTTGGACTGCGGATCACGTACAACGTCAAGAAGACCAACAATGTTGGGACCTCCAGCAAGGTTTTGAAGGATCTTGATCTCTCGCTTGATCTTCTTCTTCTTTACGGGTTTGAGAACCTTGATGATGCACTTCTCGGGTACACCGGAGGCGGATGCAATGTTGACTCCTTCAAACACTTCCGAGTATTTACCACGGCCGACCTTACGCAGGATCTCGTAGTTGTCTTGAGTACCCCATTGAACAGCGAGGTTGTCGTAATCCCACCAAGGACGACCGAACTTTTCGTTGGCGCCTGGGTAGACCCTTGCGCAGCTGCGTCCTCCTGACATGATGTCGATGGTACTAAGTTGCCGTTAGGCGGGCACTGAGTTTGTATTTGAACAAGGATGCGGGCGGCAGCGAGTGTTTAAGTCGGGGTCGGAAGCTCTGTGTGCGTTGAGCTGGTGTGAGTCTTAGTCGGATACGATCTCAGATGGTGGTAGGAAGTGGGTTGTGCAAAGATCGAGGAGCGGAACCGTGGCAGAAAGAGGCCTGTTGCGGACGGAAGATAGAGTAGCTCCACTGTAAGACGACGCCGTGTAGAACCTTTAAAGGCGGCGAATTGTACTCCGCTTAGGTGCAAAAGGGATGAGTCACCGAAACCAAATAAGCGTCGGATGCAAACAAAAGGTGCCTGCTGGTAGCTATATGTATCGCTACGTCGTTGCAAGCCAAGCAAAAGGGGTGAAGACAAAGGGCTGAGGATGGTGGTAGGATGTCCAAAAGAGCTGCGATGAAGTGGTGTAGAGATCTTCTGCATCTCCTCTCACTCGCGACCCGCCAATGCAATTTTGCGAGAGAGATGGAACTCAGCAAATCCGCTGTCACGCTCTGTGGACAGGCCAACTCTCGAAAAGAAAACGTGACGAAAATCGAAATCGCTGATCAGTTTCAGATCGGCGCTTTGCGTATTACTACTTCACCTTTTCGTGATCGTTTCGTTCGACCGGATTGGAGAAGAGCATTCATGATTGCAATAGTTCTTCGCAGCTACAACCATCTATCCCGGCTAGCTCAGTCGGTAGAGCGTCAGACTCTTATCACAAGGGTTTCCGAGTATCACTCGGAGTTTATCTGAATGTCGTGGGTTCGAGCCCCACGTTGGGAGATCCTTTTTGCCAATTTTGCTTTTGATTTCTGCTCTTATGGCTTCACGGAATATGTCTGATTGGCTCGGCTGCCATGACCCTGTCGCAGGGATGTCTTATGTCTGGGAATTAGATTAGATTGCGAATGCACTCTTTGGGTTGAAGAAAACGGTCCTCGAAGACTTTCAAGGCGTGCACGACCCTCTTGCTTGCGTGGTTCTGATCGGGACACCCAAGCGGTGCGTGTCCGGGATACACAGACACAGATACTTCAGACACGACAGTTCTGCCAGAATAAAGTGAAACGGATTGTTTGTTTGCGATGGACCATGATATCATAAGTACAAATACAGAATGCGAATTGTTACGGAAGATGCGACAAGACCGAATGATGTCCAGAAACGGTTTTTTTCGAGTGATGTTCATGGAAGCTTGAGCAGATACTTGCTTGTGAGAGCGGAAGAGAGGAAGGGGAGAGTTTCCTTGGATTCTTGTTGAGCTTTTGCATCAGGGACGAGGACGGAGCTGGATGCCAAGAGACTCTTCGTCTGCGTTGTTGTGGTTTTTGCGTTGTTGACCTGCTTGCCTGAGTGGTCGGAGAGAGCCAGCTTCGGCACTATTGAGAGCGAGGGGAGTATTATCGCCGTCCGCATCGATAACATCGTCAGCTGCTGCAGCTCGAGTGCGCCGAGTTTGGCTGGATGAGTCGGCTTCCAAGCGTACTGACTCTTGCTGCATCGAATGCGCGAAGGGGTCCAGTGCCGAAGTGGATGGAGAAGGTGTAGCCGGCATATCAGCGGTGCTGTTCATGCTTTCTGATGCCGTTGAGCCTTGTGTCAGGCTTGTCATTTCAGATAACGCTGATGGAGAGATAGGCTCCAGAAGTACCGATTGTTGGCCATCCACACTCTCTGCCATCATGGATGAGGGTACTGGGACGTGAAGCAACAAAAGTCCAGCATCAGGAGCGAGACGAGCCCCCGGGATCTGCAAGGGCGGCAGATTGGCGGGTCTCGGACCAAAGGAGGTCTCTTCCATTGGCGTGATCTCCTGTCCTTCAACTGCAGTGCTTCTGCGCCTCGACGCCCGTGTTCCTCGCGCAGGCGAAGCATTTCTCGAGCGCGGGCGGCTTGACCCACGAACGAGCGTTGACGCTGCATCGCTGGTCCAGGAAGCAACAGCAGCAGCAGCGGCTGTGGCAGCGCGGCGTTCGAGCAAGCTCGAGGACCTAGATTCGTTGACGTTGCGCGTCCTTGCTTGTTGAAGCGCAGCAGTCCTGGCAGACCTGAAAGAAGAGAGGAGCTGCTGATTCTGCTGAGACTGAAACTCGGACTGGCGAGTCGCCATCTCAACAGGCACAGGCGTGTTGAGCGGATTGGTCATCCTTCGATTGCGCACCGAGCCTGCGCGATTCAACGTTCGACTACGGGTCGACATGGCCGGACTCGAGGTTTGCACGTGGACCGAGGGTGTCGCCGGTGAAGAGGTTCCTAGATGAATCATGCTCGACGTAAAAGCAGCGTTGGGGTTGGAACTGTCTTCCAGAGGACTGGGCTCGCCACGAACCGAGGCAGACGACGGCGAGGGAAGAGCGTCGTAGTCGCCGAAATAGGAGGGGGAAGGGCTGATGCGGGCATTCTCATCGCTCTGACGGGGCCTTCCACCGCGGAGCGAGCGGCGGAAGGGGACGACCGGAGAAGTCGAACCATTGCGGGTAACGCCGGGACTAGATGGTCCTGACGACGACGAAGACAGTGTTCGGGCATGGCGAGAGGACATCGTTCTTGCAGCAGCGCTAAGAAGGTCATCCCGTTCCATGAAGCTAGACGAGCTGGTGCTGCTTCTACGACTCTCACTTCGCATATCGGCTAACCAGAGCGGAATCTCGGCCAAGGGAGTCCTCGGCGTCGACATACCAGATGGCGGGTTGTAGGAAGGATCAAAGCCTCCGCCTAAGGGCATGCAGCCTGTCAAGGAGCTCTGCCTGGTGTTGGAGCTGGACGCCATGATGTTAGCGTTGGAGCTGGTGGAACCGAGAATGTTGGAGTTAGAGGAGGAACGTGAGCGCAACGCATAAGAGGAGGAAGAGCTGTTGGAGCTGGATAGCAAGGGTCGAGTCTGTGTGCGGGCCGAGGCACGACGACGAGGCAAGGATCGAGTGGGACGCGGAGGCGACATGTTGCTGCTGCTGCTCCGGGTCATGGGTGCGGTAAAGTCTGACGACGAAGACCCCTGCGATGCTTCAATGTCAGCACGTTGCGTAAGAGACTGTCTTGACTGCATCAGTATGCTTGGATCCGAGGGCTGCGAAACGTTCGAGGCGAGTGGCACGGACACATCAGAGCTGTCCTCTGCGATCCTTTCCGCATTGCGAGGAGTGGTAGCAGTCGTCGAAGAAGAGCGGCTAGGTATGTTGCTTGGCTGAAGTGCGGAAGCAGTCCTCCTGAGAGCATGCTGATGAGTCCGATCCGCTTCGAGGCGGAGCTCAAGGTCGGAACGACTGCTACGTGCGGAACGTTGTTGAAGGTGGGTCCGGGTTGATTGCATGACGTTGCTGGTGCTGCCACCGTGAGTGGAGCTGGACTGCATCAAGGCGGGTCGATCGCGAGCCTGGTTGGGCGATGCCAACGCTGACGAGCCGTGCGGAGCGTTGATGTAAGAAGTACTGGTGCTAGCACGCAGATCATAATTCCGATGACGAGCGGAAGTACTCTGAGCGTGCTGGTCCGCAGCTTGAGTGTCGACCTCATCTTCTGTTGCATCTTCTACACGAGTGTGGTAGCGGAAAGGCGAGTTGCGACCGGACTGATCAGCTGAACCCTCTCGCGCCATCTGAGCTGGACGCTTGCGAGTCCGTCTGGTCTGGACAGAGGTAGCGGGATCGAGAGTAGCATCGCTTTCCTCTCCTCCGCTACCTTCTCGAGAGGCACCATGAGGCTTTGGAGTTCTAGGACGTGGCATAACAGTGCCTTTGAAGGAGCCCGAACAACACGGTCGAGACCGACCGCTGGTGTTGCTGGCTAGACTGACGGAAAGTTAGGAAGTGGTTGTCTGCATGAGAGTTCAGTCTAGAACGGAGAGGTCAAGTCTGATGGTGATGATGATGATGAGGAAGGGAAGGGATGAAGCAGAAAGGAATGGCAAGGGCCAAAAGGCAGCGGGATGGTGCAAATGCAACAGACCGGAGGAGCAAACCGAAAGTGAATGAGCAAGTGCTTGAATGAGTGAAGGTGCAGGCAGGCGAGCAAGCCTTTCCACGATTCGCGAAGGGTGAGCTACCGTGGCGTAGAGCAACGAGACAACGGCGAGGCGAGTTGAATAGCCTTCAAACGTGTGCAGTCACGAGCATGATGAGGGGTGAGAGAGCTCGTCAGAACAAGCCAAACCGGCGTAAGGGGCGGAGAGGCCGGGACAGGACAGGGCTCAAGCAAGGGAAGGAGCATTACAACAGCCTTCAGCCTCATACACTACTGTACACGGGCAATCAGGGCAAACTATTGAGAAAGAGGCGAGCACCCGAGGCGTGACTGTGGATTGCAGCGATCAGGCGAGCGTGGGCGTAAGAGGGAAAAGGAACATGCACGCACCGCACGCACGCGTCCAAACAAGCGAAGAAGAGAGGAACTTGAACTTGCCACAAATTCGACGCTCGCTTGTCGTCTCATTTCAGAGATATCTCTCTGGTGGCCATTTCAATGTTTTTCCGAGCCCTTAACAACAGCATACACAGCACACATACTGACGATGGCTCACTTTGACAGCTACATTGAAGTCGATGGAAGTGCTCGATACAATTCGAAGCAACACTGGTCAGATTCGGTCGTCGGTACGGAAACGCCGATGAAGCAACGAACGGCAGGAAGTTTCAACCAGGAGTTTGTCACCACGTTCGGAAGCGCCAAAATGACTTGTTCTAAAATCTCTGATCGATGCGCTTCACTTCCATGGATAGAGACATCGACACCGGTCAAGTATCGGCACGATCCGATCAGGACGAGTCAAAGAAACCCTGTTTCGTCGGAAACTTCAAGATTCGAGAGGTTTGAAAGAGATAAATGGCTATGAGGCCGCGGCTTTGCGTCTGGCTCTTTGAGAGAGAACGGACATGGAATTTGTTTTTGACAATCCGAAGCAAAGTCGGCCCAGTCATCGAATTCATCACAGCTGAGCATTGCACGAGACTCGGAATGTGATGCACGAGCTCAAGTTCGTTCACTCCCGGTTCCTTGTCGACGCTTCAATCCCATTGTTCTCTCTTGCTCAAAATCTGTCGCCAGTCGGATCATAAATGGAGCACAGGAGAGCAAACAATGGAGCATCTCCGAGGGAATGAAGGGGCGACCCGAATTCCCGAATCTTCATCTCCTCTTTGAAGTCACACACGACCTACGCAATCTCGTATGCAGACCAATGCATCCAATGCAACTACTCACGCACCTCGTCGTCGCAGTGCAGAAGTGCCGTCTTTCACGATCCACCTCGCAGCTGAACACATTTAGTACCTGCATAACAAACCCGACTCTTACGATATGAAGTCAGATTTCTCTCTTTCTCTCTGCAAAGAACAAAGGCATCCCAGGGCGGGGGGGAGAAGATCTTGAAATCTAACCTTGACAGTCTGAAGAGTTCACTAATTAGGTGGTAGGTTTACTGTACTGTACTGTACGTCTCTCCTATTCTCAACCCTAAATCTTCTTTCTTCTCGTCTTTTGCGGAGTAAGGTTAAGCACTGCTCAGACGCTCAAGATCAAAAGAAACTCTTTCGTCTTTTCTTCCTTTTTGTCTCACTTCGCTTATCCTCGAGAGCAGAAGAGATTCAACTGCGGGCGCGTGCGTGGTCGTTTTTTGACATTTCAACTTCCATCTTTCATTTTTCATGCAGGAAAAACAAGGGTCCAAAGGCCAAGAAAGGAAAACCGCGGTAGACACACGCAGATAGCACGCACGCCATTCGGGCCTCTTTTTGACAGTTTGACCTTTTTGGCTCGAGAGAAGTCGACGCAGTCGCAGATGCCCGTCTCTGCATACACGAATGCTCGATTTCGTGCATCGGCTTGCATACGATTCCTCCCTTTTCTTTCCCATCTTCTCTTCCTTCTTCGGGTCACATCAGAGCGATAAATGTGTAGATGTCGTCCGTCTTCTCGTTCTTCTCGTTCTTCTCGTTCTTCTTGATCTTCTTTTGTACTTTGTCTTCGAGGTTTGACAGCTGATCATGTACTGTGCCCGCATCAGTGTTAGCATACCGCAATCTTCCACGGGAAGTTGCGATAACGTGCGTGGTATGCATGGAACCCTCGGCCCAAATCACAGACTAGCATGAAGACGTTCCTCCGTGGACAGCCGAAAGCATCTCGGCATTTGTACTATCTTGTATCAGTCAAGATCTGTGTGGGGTAAGCCACCTTGTGCAACAGCTTGACAAAGCAAAGCCGTACCTGTGAGGGAATAATGGATATGAATGACAAGAAGGAAATCGTGTGAACGAGTCGCGATTGGTTCATGCGCGTGTGACTGATAATGCTACAAGCTGTAGTGAGCAGATGGACGAAGATTGTGATGCTAAGCGACAGAAGAAGGTTGGAAGAAAGTAGACCCTTTTCCCGCTCTTCTTGACTTGACAAAGATCTTTGGCAAGGAAGCAAGACTTTGTCGAAACTTCACTTGCTATCCACACAAATTCTGCTCTGTATCAATGCGATCTCAATGGTCTCAAAGCAGAAAGGCGCCGTAAGGATGGATTGCAAGGGGTCGTGGGAGATAAATCTACCACACTACTCGTGACTGTAGCGCGCAAGGATTTTGATCTTCTTCTGCCTTGTGACCTCCTTCTGCCACCATGTCAGAAGCGCCTCCGGGTGGAGCTGGGTTTCATCAGCCTCTCGACGCCTTCTCCGTCTCCCAGGAGCTAAGCTAGAACGGGAAACCCTACAAGGTTACTCGCGTTTTTTTTTAGTTCCCACGCCGAAACATACACGATACCCCGCTTTCGTCATCGACAACCTCTTCGCGTGTTCCATACCACTGGTTATCCCAAGGAGCGGAACCGAAAGAGATACCAATGCGAGGACATGGTTCATGCAACTACTGTAGCGTAGAATGCGGATTCTCAAAGTGAGGATCACCGAAAACCCCTATCAGCACGAACACGCAGACGCGTAAAGTACATTGCTGTTTCACTTCGCCTGTCCTCTGCAGTCTGCGAAACAAGAAGAGTCATGTCTGAAAAGGGTGAGAAATCTGTCGTCCGACCACATGCATGCATCCAGAAGCCGACGGAAATTCATTCACTTCGACGCTACGCTCACGGTCCTCTTCGACGCCTCCCATTGACGAACTAAGATCGCCCTAGCCACTCTTTCACTCACACAAAGAGACCAAGACCAATACTTCGCACCGCTCATAATAGTAAAGAAAGTTAGTATGGATGCATTGCAAAAGACAGAAATTAGAGTAGAGATGTAACACACCTCTCAAGAATTGGATCCCTTTCTTCTACCCACACCTCCCATGAACTTGCTCAGTCGATGTCCAGCACCCGATCCAGACCCTCCATGCTTACCACCGCTCTGACCATTACTACCTTTGATCGAGGCCATGTCAGGAATCGAATAGCTTGAGTCTTGTCGTGAGATCGACTGTTTGCTGTAGACTGCGTTTCCAGCTCCCCGATCCACACCGTAAACAGTAGGAGAGGCTGTAGGCATATCAGCGATACCTCCTAGCATGTCTTCTGTAATTGGTGGTAGTACCTTGGGCGTCGCTTGAGCTGAAGAGGTTCGATCAGCGAACGAGTTGGTGACGCCAGTAGCAACGGATGCGGTCGAGTCGGATCGACTCAACGTGTTGTTGTACGGCATCGTTGCTGGCGCAGCTGCGACTTGGGTAGGCTCTTTACTCTGCGAAAGCGGATCGGCTTGCCGAATCAGGAAGGCGATGTGTCGCTGAAGTGGAGATTGCGCAGCGCTACCACGTCGACCCAGGCTCTTCTGCAAACTCGGCTGAAGATCCTGTCTGCCTTCATCGGCCGCCGAGAAGCTGCTTCCTGCATTTGCACGATCCATCGCACCCATCCCCAAAGTGAAACCTCTACTCATCGTTCGCTCTGGCGATCTCTCCTCAAGATTTCCACCGACACCGCCAGCTGCACTCAAACGTTCGAGCGACGCAGATCCTGCTTCTCCGAGCTTGCGCACGTCCAGATCGAGACGCTGGATCTCTTCGTTAAAGTTCTGAATGAAGAAGCGCTCCAGCGTCTCGTGGAACGGCTTCATCTCGGGAGGGCACAGCTGGGCATGCAGACGAATACAGCGGAACAATACTGTCGCCTGTACGTCGATCGCCTCGCGCAGACTGTCAATCAATCCCTGCTGATCCGCGTGTGTCGAAAGATACTCTTGCGTAAAGAATGTACGCTTGTACATCGGCACACCTTCGTCCGCCGGTGCGTCAACAGCACCGTTGAGCGCCATAGATAGTCTGTTCGTGTTGATCTTGCCAGTGGACCCCTTGCGAATCGACATGTACTTCTTCTCTAATGTCTCGAGCTCGGTCGTCTTTGCATTCACATCCTCGAGAGCCTTCTCTAGAGGACTGATCTCGACGACGTAGACCTCGGCTACCTCACTGCGGCGCAATACTGTCGGCAAAGCATCTTCGCAACGCAAGTACGTCTTCTCCACCCACTGCTCCGTGGAAGCGGCGCCAGCCTTCTGGAAAGGTCGCACAAACGAAAAGAGATCGGTGCCGCTATTCTCGTGGTAGGCTCGCACCGTGGGAGGCACCTCGGCGTTGGTAAAGACGTCCTTGGAACGATCCGGTTCTGGCTGCACAGCGGTGACCTGCAGGAACTGTCCCTCCGACGTCCGAACCTCCTCGTCTGGCACGGCAGCGCTCTTGATGAGCGTCGCTTTCGAATGCTTGGCATGAAGACGATCGCAGAAAGCGGCAAACTTCTCCCAATCCTGGCCACGGTAAACAAACATCTTGTTCTGCAGCGACGGTGGCCATCCTTGTCCATAGTAGGCAACTCGGAAGTAGGCGGGGAAGGAACGATCTTCGGTAGCAATCTTCTGGTACAGCTTGGCCTGGTGGTGCAACACCTCGGCAAGACGCACGTAGTTGACCGAAACATACTCGTATTGCTGCGCCAGCTCGCGACACACGTCGATCGAGATTTCCCAAGCCTGCCCCTTGGCCAGGTAGTCCAGAATGAGCATGTAAAGAGTCTCTTTGCGAGCAAAGTGAGACTGGCGAGGAAGGTCGAGGTCCAGGATGGGCTCGACAAAGCTGTCCATGTCCCAAGAGTGCAGATCGGCGTGCAGTTTAAGCGTCAGTGCAGCTTCGACATAGTTGTGATTCTCAAGATGCAGGTTGACAAGACGCAGCACATGTGTAGAGAAGGCTGTCACGCGGTTGGCTTGTCGCAAGAAGCCAAGCAGCTTCAAGGTGCCAGCGATGCGGTCATCTTCGTATCCTTCCTCGAGCGGTAGGCTTCGTACGCTGAGCAAGAGATCAAGGAAGCGATTGACAGAGACGAGGCATGCATTGACCTGTTCTCGCAGACCAGCATCGACGTTGGGATTGTCGAAGAGAGCCCTCAACTGACCGATGAAGAATGCACGCGAAATCTCATCGCCTTTGGTGTGCGTCATGAAGAGGATGTCGAGCTTATCGATGATCTCGGCTTCAATGACGATGAAGTCGCCGTTGAGGTGCCACTCCGAGGTGATCATAGTGGCGAGGACGCGCACAGCACAAGTCCTGAGCTCGTCGTGGTGCGAGAGACACAGTTCGAGCACTGGCTCCACCAACGAAGGAACGAATTGAACCTGAAATCCACCAGTGTTCATACGCTCGTCCGATCGGCTTGCCTGGTCGTCGATAGACTCTTCCCCCGACTTTTCTGGCCATCCGATCGAAGTCCACAGCTTTGCAAAGATTTGAGCACCTTCACCACGAATGTCACCCGCCAGCCTCCATACAGCTCTGCGCCGCTGTGGCTTGAATTGCTCGATGACGAGCTGATCGCTGGACAGCAATGTCAAGAGCATCATGAGGCACGAACGCCAAAGCGTCGTATCAAACGTCTCGCTTTGCTCGGCAGACGGGATGAAGTGGCGCACCATGACCGAGGCTAGTGGATCTGCCATCTTGAGCACCATCTGGTGGCTGAAGATGTTGAGATTGAGCCATGTGCTGGGGAAGGCCTCGTACGACAGAATCGAAGTAGCAACCTCGAAGAAGTCGAACAAGATCTTGGAAACTCTTCCGTCTCCTCCGATGTCTCGCTCCTCCTCCAAAAAGCTCGACAGATGCTTTCGTGGACTAAGCACGATGAGAACCATGAGCACAGCGCTGATTTCGACCAGGCCGCAATTGAGGAACTCTGTTCGGTCGCGTCGACGGTTTCGACGGGACGAAGGTCCATGTACGACCGAAGCATTGCCCTGCGGACGCCTAGCCACAAGCGGAAACGGGTAGCTGGACGGGAAGATCACTGGAACCGGCGAAGGTGTGGTAGATGGAGCACGGTGTCTTTCGAGCGCTCTGACGGTGGCTCGGCTAGACAGGTCGCGGTAGGTCTCAAGAAGCTTTGGCATCATGCTAAGCAAATAATCGACATCGTCCTGCTCTTGGCGCACCTTTGTTCGGAGACCTTTGTCAGCCGCCGAGCCCTCCTTAGGTCCAGTGGCAAGGCTGACCTGCAAACGATCGAGGATCACCGCCAAGATGGTGATAGCCAGTCGTGCCGCCTCGATCCACGATACTCGGGCAGCATCGTGTGCGTTTTCGTGCGCTTTTGATGGTGCGTGCGTCGCTTCATCGTAGGAACCGAGGTGAGGTCCGATCCATCGGACGATGCTAGGGATCATCTGCGACCGCGAGGCCTGTTCGTCAAAGAGTGGGCCTTGAGTGAGCTGCAGGATGTGCAACAGCTTCCAGATGGCCATCTTGCCCTTGGTGATGAAGACGCTATCCGCAAAAGCGGTAGCTGTGCGGACCAGCTCGTCAGTGGTAAAGACACGAGCGAGATCAGGCAGAATTCCCGCAAAGTGTTGCAATGCAAGTGTCTGCGTACCGATGATAGAGGATGGCTTGTTTGCGCTCATAAGCTGGTTGATGCTGCGAAGGAGACCTTCGAGTTCGCGCTTGAACCCGGCTTCCAGATGATCAAGGACCGCACCTCCACCAACATCGCGATCGCCGCGCTGATTCTCGCGACTCTGGATAATGAATTTGAAAAGGTACGGCCAGACCTTGATGGCTGCCCGGAGGTCCTTGGACGTATCAGGCCGTGATGGATCTGCCATAAGCTTGGACATGGATGCGATCAGCTTGTTGTGCGCTGTCGTAGACTTGAAGTGTCGCTCGATGTAGACATCAAGTGTGGCGCGGAAGTTGTTGAAGCGACGATCCTGCACGATGCCGAGCACTGTTACCAAACTGTTGAAGACAAGCTCATCGAGCTCGCCACGACTATTTCGGGCGCTTGTAGCGATGCCAAAGAGCGAGTCAAAGATATCGCGCAAGAACTTGACGATCTCGACTTCGCCGACAAAGGTGAACTTGTTCAGCACGCTCCTAAGTTCCTCAAAGTCGTCCGCAAGCAAACGTTCCCAGTTGAGAAGCTTGAGCAGCACATCGTTCTGCGAATACTTGGTAGACACCAAGAAGGTGCGGAGGGTGAGAATGTCGCGCAGCGGCTGCACTGTGGACGCCAGGTTCGATGGGATCACCTCGTTGAGGTTGCGTCCAGCGGGAGTCACAGGCGGCAAGTTGAAGTAGAGGTCGGGTCCGATCTGAGATGGAGGCCGGTTAGTGCGCCAGAGGAACAGTGTGTGGCTTCCGTCCGGAATGAAGGCTCGATTTGACTCGAACAACGGCAGGTATCCATGTGCGAATGGGCGTGGCATGGATGCAGACGATGACGAAGTCGGGGATGTGATTGCAGCAGCACCTCCAGCGCCGTTGCTAGCTGCGACGGATCCTCGCTCTTCCTTTGTGCTGCGGTGTCGGAACGAAAAGAAGATGTGGCAGTCCTCCATGATGTCGTGTGGCAGCTGCAGCTTGATCAGCTCGCCCCAAGTAGGAGCATTCTGATGGTAGAAGACGAGACTGTCAAATTGGGTCAACAGAGTTTCGCCGGCACCGCGAGAGATGACATTCTCAACAACACGGCCATCGCGCGTGCGGACCTCGGCAGAGACCTGGATGTTTCGCAGCGATCCGCCCGCCATCTTGTTGCCCGAAGGGTAGAATTCACCGCTCCAGAGCTTGATGTATGCTTCATTCCTGAGATCACCCGGAAAGACGACGTCCGGAAAGCCCAGACGAGCAGCGGGTGGCGTGTCCTGCAGCAAGGATGGATTCTCTCGAATGATGGAGGCGGTATCGCCGTAGAAGACTTTGACGTTGACGGCGAGCATATCTGCGCGTGGTGACTTTTCGAACTCGCGCGTTCGTGAAGCAATGATGTCCTGGTGCAAGGTGCTGAAGGCGGCCTCATTGACGGGCACAAAGATGGGCATGACGTGCTCGCGCATGGTGGAAGAGGAGGTGACGTCAGTCTGGAAGTGATGGTGCTGGCCGAGCTCGAGCACGGCACATCCAAACGGTCGGCGGAAGGAATGGTCGCCCGTCATACGTTTTGCGCGGTAGGATGGAGTGTTGGCAATGGACGGATCCGCAAAGCTGTCGGTGAGATCGTAGAGTTGATCTTGACCTGCAGCTCCCAAGGGTGTCGCTTTGATGTCTCCTACACGCATGCCACCGTTGCGAACGATGCGGCAAACGATGTTGAGATCTTGCATGTCGCTGGCACTGAGTTCGGTGAAAAGAGCGCGCATCTTGCCAAACTGGCCACTCGAGTTCTTGGCTGGAACACCACGATGGTTGAGAATGACGCAGAACTCCTCGGTAAGGAAGCGTGACTCTGCACGATTGTAGAGCGAGAAGTAGAGCTCTGCTACTTCGCCAGCAGTGCACGGTGTTGCGACGAAGGCGCGAAGGTCGAAGAAGACGTGAAAGTACTTGGCTGCAGCCATCTCGTCTGCACCGTTGGCGTGTGTAGAGACGACCGAGTTGAGGCGACCCCGACCCAGTGTCGGGACTGAGCCCTGTCTGCCTGCCAGTCCGCCTGGGCGGGTGTAGTTGTTGGAGATACCTGCGAGGACTCCAGCACTGTTCGTAGTAGGAGAAGTGATCCCAAAGGCATTGGAGGCTGAGAGATCCATGCCTCCAGGTGTCGGAGCGGAAGAGGTCTCGTCTTGCTGGTCCACGTAAGCTAGCGCTGCCTGCAGAGCGAAAAGCCGGATGCCGCTTACCCAGCTGTCCGGATCAGCATCCTTGCTGTTGATATCAAAGTCGACCAAGCCGCCGCGACCGGGATGACGGACAATCACATCAAGGCCCTGCGCAACGTTGCCCTTGACAAGTCGAGCGACACACTCCCTCCTCAACTTGCTGACTTCCTCCGCAGATAGAGTCTGAGCAAGAAGCTGCTTCCTCGCCATGAAAAGCACTTCAACCTGATCCTTGACAGTGTTGAGCAGGTCATAGTCGCGCTGACCAAGGTAGTTATACATGAGTGTTGACCATTCGCGCAACGCACAGGCAATCTCGTCGACCAAAGGCTCGTGCACACCTGATAGAGTTTCGTCGCCGCATTTGAGACTTGGCAGTGGTGGAGGTGGCCGCTCCACGATCTGTCCGTTGATCCCAATCTCGTGACTTCTCGCCTCGATGGATGGAAGTTGTGCTGTGTATTGCTGATTTGGGCTCGATGGCTGTGAACTGGATTCGTCGACTTCAGGCAGGGTCTCCATATGTATTCTCTGTCGAGGCAACGGACCGGTCGCGCCGACGATACCAAGCTCCTTTGCATGCTCGTACACACTGGCTAAGCGCATCTCTGCATCGTCGAGCTGCTCGCGGATGTGGACATGTGTCGAAGGGAAGACTCCGACGTATACTTGCGGCTCTTCGTTTACAGAGGCATTGTTCTGCTGACCCACAGCGTGAAAGGTGCTGTAGTCGCTAAGACTACTGGCGCTTGCTGCCGTAGCGGGCAGACGATTCGTGGAGACAACATAGCCACGGTACCAGTTGACGTCGTCGTGACCGAGCTGCTCAAAGACGTAGATCTCATCTCCAAGCTCGAGCGCGATGAGGTTCTCTTGAAGGTTTTGGACAAATTCTGCAGGGAGTGACTCAAGTGGTACGGTTGATGATTCGAGCACGTCGGTGTCTGGTGAGAATGGATGGGTGGCGAGACCGTAGAGGATCTTTGGAAGCGGCTCCCATCTGCGATAGGAGGAAGTGCCAGCCATTTCGAAGCTTGAACGCGGTCGTGCCGAGGTCGTCTGTGACGATGCGAATTGGATATGTGATACCGATGCAACAACACAGAAGCAATGTTGATGAAATGAGGATTACGATCTGCTCGTGGGCGAACGTCGAAAGCGTATAGCGGAAAGAGCCGCACGATGAAGCTACAGGTATCGGAGGGTGAGCCGAAGCTGAGTCGTTGAGGTGAAGAATTAGAAAAGGAGCGTGCTAAGATTGACTCTGTAGATGTCGGAAGAGCCGCAATGACGAGAATGATTGATGACAAGGAAGCCGGCAAGAGGCTTTTGGTGGGTTGATGAGAAGAGGCTTGCTGCCAACAACCAAATCATGTCCCAATGCTGTGGAGCTTCCTTCGGTGGACAAAAGGGTTTGACAAGCGCTTGACTGATGCCGACTTGCTGCATGGACCCATTGCCCACTAAGCGGCTTCTCCGCTTTCGGAATTCGGTGGTGCCTAATTGAACGCGTGAAATTCAGCTTCCAGGCTGCTCTCTTCTTTCTCATCAAATTGTTCACAGCACGCAGCGGAGTTGCAAGTGGCGCTAGCGACGCCAAAATCTGCGAAGCATGTCTTGGAAGAAATGCCGACCAGGCTTGTACTTGTCAAGTGCTGTCTCCCTTCTCTCTCCCTCTGCGTGAGCTGTTTCTCCACAAATCCACGAATTACTGGCGAACGTATGCTGTCCGTACCTGAAACAAGGTGAAGCGAATGTCTCTTCTTCGAGCATCGACTGCTCCGTTCAAAGTTGTGTCGAATGGCATCTGAGCACACATCACTGCAGGGTTATCATGTAAGAGGTGATCTCTTTACTGATACATAACGTTTCTACATCTCCGTTGCTCTTGCAGTTATTCATCGAATCTCGATCGAAAGCTCATCAACAAGTCGAGACAAGACGTCCGAATGAAGTTCGTTCACCTCGTCATTCTCCAGGGATCGATCCATCGATCGATAGTTGATGCGATAACACATGCTCTGCTTCTTCGTCTTCGGATGGACGAAGTCATCTATCTTCACCACGTCCTCCACCAGGTCTCCCACACGATCACGAACGATCTCCATCAGATCATTCTCGTGGAACTTGCGATCCTGAGGCAGCCAGAAAGAGACATCCTTGTAGCAAGGAGGATACTTGGAGTAAGGCTTGAATGTCAACAGCTTTGGCTTCCAAGCTGTCTTGCTGGATTTGGGCTGTCCTCCGGCCGACGAGACTTCGTTAGTGCTTGCGCTTGCGAATTGGCCGAGGAAACGAGGGTCTTGGGTCCAGAAAAGGCGGATGTCGGGAATTGAGTAGAGCACCATGGCAATACGCTCCAAGCCCAATCCAAAGGCCCACCCGAGTCGATCAGGAACACCGGCCTTGTCCAGAGTCCTCTGCTGGACAACACCACAACCCAAGATTTCGAGCCATTTGCCTCGGAACCACACCTCCACCTCGTAGGAAGGAGACGTGAAGGGGAAGAATGCAGGAATCCAACGAACACGGAGAGGATCGGTAGCCGAACCTCCCTTCTGTGCCGTTTCAAAAGCATGACGCTCTCCAAAGAGCTCGAATGCAAGACAGTTAAGTGTTGCTTTCAAGTGTCGGACCGCTAACGCAGCCTCACGCTCGTCGTGGTGCGCTTGATATCCTCCTGCTTCTGAAAGACCAACTACATCCTCAATCTCGAAATTGGCCTTGGCGAGCTTCGCCTCCATCTCCTGGCATTCTTGTTCCACCTTTCCACCTGGAGCATAATCTTCGTGTTTGAAGATAGCTGCTCCTTCGACCTGGTGAAAGATGGGGTAGTGAGATGCGTCGATCTCGTCTCGGCGATAGACGTCGGCTGTGTAGAGCCATCTCTCGTGGCCATTTCGAAACGTTTCGACTTCGTGTGCCGAAGTGTGAGTACGAAGACAGGTGTTGCGGTTGACGTAGTATGTGTCGGTGGGGCTCCTTCCAGGGTGATCCGCTGCAATGCCGAGGTCTTCGAAGTTGAGTTCAGTAGTGACCACAGGTGAAGTGGCTTGGATGGGTGTATAGTTGGGGCCGATTGATGCTTCGATCTGATCTCGCAACAGTGCTAGCGGGTGGTTCTTGGTGTATGGGAGCGTAGGTGTTGGAGACAGCCTTGACAGGATCGATGCGGGAATGTTGGTGTAGTCGTCCGTGGGATATTCCTTGCCAAGGATCGTGATGGTCGTCGGCGCTGGGGAGTGCACGACTCGAGTGGAGTGGAGCTTCGCCACTCTGGAGGTACAGAAGGATCTTGGGCTCCAAGCAGCATGTGTTGCTGCCTTTGACTGTGCGAGCGGGGTCTTGTATTCTGATCGAGCGCGAGTGTGCAGTTGAGAGGTGAAATTTTGAACTCGGGCATGAATCTGAGCCGGCCGAGCGGTCTGTCGAGGGCCAATACAAGCCCTACAAGCTGACTGTGATGGGAGTTTCATCGTCGGAGAGGCTCCTGCACCCTTCAGATGCGGATGAGGAGACACTGCGGGTGTAGTGAGGGTTGCGGAAACGGAAGCGTTCAGCATTGACGTCTTCTTCTTTTTGAGATTTTTTGGATCTCTGGAATCGGGACTCGGAAAAGCTTGCTCCCACGCAAGCATGCGTGCACGCACCACAACAACACCGCACCTTCACATGAGGTCCTACCACCATCTTGCCAGAGCTCGACATCATTCGCCTCGTTCAAGACACAGAAGCACAGCAGCAACCTCCCACGATGGATATCTACGACCCAGGTCTGATGACCGCAGCCGGCCGTGTGGACGGTACCAGCACACCAACCGGTACCAGCTCCAACGATGCACCCAAAACCGAACTCGATCAGAACGTAGAAAAGCTTGTTGGCAACATCTCCAACTGGTGGTCTGGCTTCGCGAAGAAATCACAGGACTCTATCAACCAAGCGCGAAAGGAAGTCGAAACTCGAGGCGGCATTGTCAACTATGCCAAAAGCGAATATGCTAAGCTCGAAACGTCGATAGGCGAAGCACAAAAGAAGGCTAGAGATCAGAGCCAGACTGCATCCCAGTCAACAGAAGCGTCTGCTGAAGGCGGCGGGGCTTCTACTACGGATGCATCGGACACAGGAGATACCCCTATCCGATCAGAGACGAGCAAAGGAAAGCAAAGGGCGGTCGATGAGCACGATTCAACCGCAGCAACAGACGCTGGAGTTGCATCGAATCAGGGCCCAACTCTCGGTGCTTCAGTCTCGTCACTCTTCTCCAAATTGACCTCCGACCCAAGGCTCGTGCAGCTTCAGCAGTCGCTTACTTCCACACTACAGTCTGTCGCTACACCTCAAGGTCAGCCCTTGAACAAGGAAGGCGACGATGCGCAAAGGTCAACCGGGACAAATCCAATCAACATTCAAGAGTCTCTTTCCAAACTTTCTCTCACAATCCAATCGCATCTCCCGCATCTAGATCTCAAGGAGTCCCAGCAGCTTGCGACACGCTACTTGCACGCGACAGAAAGCTTTGCACGAGAGGTTCAGTCGGATATGAAGGACTTCGTTGGCGAACTTGTTCGTATTGTTCCACCCGAAGGTGAATCTGAAGAGAAGATGGAGTCGTCGGCGTCTCAAGCGAAAACTGACGGTGCGAAGGAAGTTGAGGGGCTCGAAAAAGCAGCGACACCTACCACGGTCAATGAAAAGAAACTCGGTAACACAGCAAGCAAGTCGACATCGACAACACCCGGAACAGCCGCTGATAAAGCAGCTCCCACGCCTTCGGAGGACGAAGAGGACTTTGCCTGGGATGAGGACGACGAAGAAGCAGCTGCAGGTGTCGAAGCGAAGCCTGCTGCGTCAACCGAGAAGGAAGCGACGCCAGCTGCTAGCACTACCGCAACATCGACCATATCAACCGAGGCCAAGCCCGTCGAGGGCAAAAAGGAGGAATCTGATGAGGATTCTGACTGGGAGTGAACTTGTCCGGACTCAGAAGCAACAGGCTAGGGACATTCGAAGGCGGCTCTCTTTCACCGTCCGCTTCACTGCTTAGCCAGCCATCTCTTACGATATATAGCTCCACCACTAATCTCAAAGCTACCGCACGATACCTGTGGTCCAGCACAAGCCACGTCACATTGACATCTGTGCTGCACATATTTGCATTACGTGAGAGAGTCCTCGAATGCGCAGAATGCAATGCAACGTCATCACTCTGAATCGCTATCGTGAACCTCGATTGGTGGCGGTGAGATCGAAGGCTCTTTCGAGCCATTGTCAACGCCTTTGGAAGTCCAGAAGTCGTTCTTGGTGCGCGAAGAGATCCGCGACATACCTCTGGCACTATCTGAAGGCTTTGGCGACGACTTGGCGCTGCTTGTCCCCGAGAGTGTAGGCAGTTGAATCTGATCATCATTGCGCGCACTTTCGTCGTCCGTGTCTTCCTCTGAGACGAACGTGGATGGTGCTGACTGCGACAAGTCTTCTAAATCGGCTTGAGTGATCTCTGACTGTGACTTCCGAGCACGTTTGTTGCCAGGTGCAGCTTTGCCAGAACGGCTGGCGCTGTAGCGGGAATCCTCTTCTTCTTGGTCGTCATCCGAATCTGCAGCTGCAGATGTGCTCGGCGCTTTGCGCTTCGTAGCTGCATCACCTTCGTTCTGGGCTGCAGCAGCGGCACCACGGATAGAGAAGGACGGCATCTCGCCACGCTTCTGATTGCTCTGCGCATTGCTGATAGAGACAACACCACTGTCATCATGCGACTTTCCTTTCGATGCTTGTGAACGGGATGAATTTGCGACCGAACTTGTTGCGTGCGGCTGAGAACGCTCTGTCTGCGCCACAGCGGGTCGAGCAGGAGGAGGGCTGCTGGGCGGTGCTGGTCTACCTAGCTTAAATTGCAGAGAACCAGAAAAGTACAGCTCTTCCATCTCTTTTCTCTGACGAGCAACCGGATTCGAAATGCCAAGGATGGTACCGAGCAGGCTTCGTGGATCTTTGTCATCTTTGCCTCCATCGGCGGTGGAGTCACGTACAAGCGCGCGTCTCGCCTCGGCATCAGAATCCGAGTCTGAGTCGACAGAGAAACGGCGATGCTTTGCACGATCCTTGCGTACTGCTCCATTAGAGGCGGCTCCATACCTGCCCGAGATGCCTTCGTTCGCCTGCTGGCAGATAGCTGCCGTCAAAATGTCGAATGCGCCAGCCAAGGTAGATCGAACATTGATGATGCCGAAGGAGCCCTTTGAGATGTCGTTGGATGGATCATGCGGGTCCTCGATGCAGAGCATGAATGGACGCCTCTCGTCTTTCCAACCTCGTCTCGCTTTGCTAAAGTAGCCTCCTCGCCCTCTGATCGAGATACCGCAGTTGTCATAGCCAAAGTTTTTGCCGTAGAGTTCGAGAAATTCGAGAAGAAGAACGCCAAGGCTCCTGCCTGGCTCAATCTCACCTCTCTGGATTTTTGGATGGAGTTGAAGGAAGCTGATAACCATGATGATGACACTGTAGCTTCCCAAACCACCTGAGAAGACTTCAGACATGCCTCGTTGCATGAGAAGATGCTTGACGACGAGAATGAGAGGTCGGATGTGAGGCCATTTGCGCAGCCAACTATTGACATAGCTTGCAGTAGTGAGACCGTTGGTCTGGTTGAGCGAGATGTCGACTTTGAGACGCGCATAGGTGGTAACAAACTTGATGATGGGCACCTTTGCCTTGGCGATGACTTGTACATCTGTGGCGAGATTGTGCCGCCTTAAACAAGCAGCCATGGTGCGAAGGGCTGACTGTGTGCGAAGATTGCCCATAGAGCGACTGACGACGACCAGATCAAGATCTCCCTGGGGCAAATAGAGCTTGGTCTCTTGACTTCCGAAAGGATGAACCTCTGCATCGCGGAATTGAGACTTGATGGCGCGGGCTATGAGCTCGATGACCATGCATCGAGTGTCATGCTCCGCAGCTGTGGGCGCCACCCACTGGTCGAAAGCGATGAGCTCGCGATGCAACGCCTCTGCACCGTTCTGACATTTACTCCATTCTACGTCGGAGGACCAAGGCGTGTGACGAGATCGTGCCATCTCACGTTCCTTCTTGGTGCGTCCATCATCCTCGCGCTCATCAGCTTTGCGCTTCTTTCCTTTCCGTGACGCGCTCGAGTCATCATTGTCGCGACCTTTTGCTCCACGACCACCCTTTGCCTGAGTTGATGATTGCGGTGCGTCGTCTTCGTGGTCGCCGCCAAAGTCGAAGGCGATGAAGTCCTGAGCGCCGAACGCCTTTTCTTGTGTCGGAACAGGCATGGCGGTGTGTTTGTAGTGAGGGACGAGTCGGTGCTCCGGACAAGAATTTGAGTATGCTTATATTCGGTGCCACCGATTGAGAACGCTTCGAACTGTCAATGATAGCTGTGAGATGATGCTTTGACCAGGAAGATGGTCGCTGAATGCGCCGCCTGGTGTGGGAGATAGTCAATCAGATGGCCTAAAAAGAGTTCGCCTTGAGCTGAGCTCGGCCAAAGCTGATCGGTAGAGGCGAAAGTCGTAGGAAAGGCGACTAGCTAACGCCTGCTGTGATGATCTAGGGTATAGTGATGATAATGAGACAGGCAGTGAAACGTCGTCAAAGCCTGGAAAGAATGAAGGCTGCTCGTCGGATGAGCCGACAAGCGTGTCAGCAGCCACACGCGCAACATACTCGGTTTGCAGCTCACAATTTTTTCAGAGAAGGGTCTTAAGCTTTTTTTCTTCTTTTTTTTTTTTGAAGCTTTCTTCTCAATACTGCGCTCTGGCGTAGCCGCCGTGAAGAAGTCGAGAGAGACATTTTAATTTCTTATTTTTTTATTTCTTATTTTTATTTTTCGCACTCGTCGACACGACCATCTCCTCCTCGTCGTTCTCGTGGTAGTACAAGATATCAATCGCACAAACATCATCAAACGGATCAAATCATGGAATTGAATGCAGTGAACAGTGAGCAAGACTACAAACAGCTTAGTACTGACGCTTGAAAGGAGGAACGGGCTTGCACTCTGCCTCGTCCAACGTTGTGTTGATCACACCACGGTAGTCGAGCTTCACCTTGTCTCCAGTACTCTCATGCTGCCATGACAGAGTGTGGCGCATCCAATGGTCATCGTCACGGTCGGGGAAGTCTTCGCGCGCATGCGCACCACGGCTCTCCTTGCGAGCAGCAGCAGAGTGCATGGTTTGGGTAGCGCAGGTGAGGAGGTTCTTGAGCTCGAGGGTCTCAACAAGATCCGAGTTCCAGATCATGCTGCGGTCCTGGATCGAAACATCGGGGAAGCTCTCGTAGACCTTGTCGATCTTCTGAACACCCTCGTCGAGTGTCTTCTGTGTACGGAAGACGGCGGCGTCGGACTGCATGACACGCTGCATGTCGTTACGGATCTCGGCGGTGGTCTTGGAACCGTTGGCGTTGCGAGCCCAGTCGAGGTCGTTGATCGACTTGGCACCGGCATCACCCTTGAGCTCCTTGTGAGGCTTACCTGGCGAGAGGTTCTCCTTGATGTGGTTGGCGCACGCACGACCGAAGACAACAATGTCGAGCAACGAGTTGGCACCAAGACGGTTGGCACCGTGAACCGAGACACAGGCGGTCTCGCCGGCGGCGTAAAGACCGGGGACAACCTTGTCCTCGCCGTTGGGGCCCTTGGTAAGGACCTCACCAGTGTACTTGGTGGGGATACCACCCATGTTGTAGTGGACGGTAGGAAGAACGGGGATGGGCTCCTTGGTGACATCGACACCAGCGAAAATGGCGGCGGTCTCCGAAATACCAGGGAGACGCTCGTGGAGAACCTCAGGAGGCAAGTGCGAGAGCTGGAGGTAGATGTGGTCCTTGTCGGGACCGACACCACGGCCCTCACGGATCTCGATGGTCATAGATCGCGAGACGACATCACGCGAGGCAAGATCCTTGGCGGTAGGGGCGTATCGCTCCATGAATCGCTCACCCTCTGAGTTGAGAAGGTATCCACCCTCACCACGCGAACCCTCGGTGATCAAGCATCCAGCACCGTAGATACCAGTGGGGTGGAACTGAACGAACTCGAGATCCTGAAGGGGAAGACCGGCACGCGAAACCATGGCCATACCATCACCAGTGCAGGTGTGGGCCGAGGTGGCGGAGAAATAGGCACGACCGTAACCACCGGTAGCAAGAACGGTCTTGTGGGCACGGAAGCGGTGGATGGTACCGTCCTCCATGTTGAGGGCGGTGACACCAACACACTCACCATCCTCCATAATCAAGTCAAGGGCGAAGTACTCGATGAAGAAGTTGGTGTTGTGGCGGAGCGACTGACCGTAGAGGGTGTGAAGCATGGCGTGTCCAGTTCGGTCGGCGGCGGCGGCACATCGGTAAGCCTGACCACCCTTACCGTAGTTAAGCGACTGACCACCGAAAGCGCGCTGGTAGATCTTGCCATCCTTGGTTCGGGAGAAGGGAAGACCGAAGTGCTCAAGCTCAATGACGGTTCGGGGAGCCTCACGGCACATGTAGTGGATGGCGTCCTGGTCACCGAGCCAATCGGATCCCTTGACGGTGTCGTACATGTGCCATCGCCAGTCGTCCTCGGTCATGTTACCAAGAGCGGCGTTGATACCACCCTGGGCGGCGACGGTGTGAGATCGGGTAGGGAAGAGCTTGGTGATACAGGCAGTGTTGAGACCGGCCTCAGCGAGACCGAAAGCGGCACGGAGACCGGAACCACCGGCACCGACAACGATGGCATCGTACTCGTGGTCAATGACGGGGTAACCCTTGGCGGCATCGAGAGGGCGAGCGGCCTCCTTGGCACGCAAAGGCTGCGAGGCGATGATGCGGGATGCCTTAGCGGTGGAGTGGAAACCGGCAAGACGCTGTGTTGGTGCGACCAAGCTGGTCGAAGGTGCACGCGCGACGGCGCGCGAAAGCGACCTTCCAAAGATCATGGTGAATGTGATTCGACAACGACAGTCAGAATAGTAGGTTGACGAGATTAGATGTGTGACAGAGATGTCTGGAATGCACTATGTATGCAGCTACAGAGCTATACAGGAATGTGCAACAATACGAGATAGGTTGATGATGGTTCGTAGAAAAGGATTGCGATGATGGAGAAGATGGTAACGAATAGATGACCTTGTGTACACACAGGGCTCAAGTGGGACTTTCGAGTTTCAGGGCATGAGCAAGAGACTCCCAAAGGCTGATGAGCTAACTCGCGGCCAGAACCGCTTCCCAGCTTGCGGGGCAAACACGGCCGCTGCCAGCATATAGTACTTGCTTGGCGAGCCAGGCTTCTGAAAATGGCTTGTCGCGGTGACCATCGCTCACGCTGACGCTTCACACTCACCACTGCTTTTCACTGTGTCCAATACGGTCTCGCTGATTCGTTGCGCAAAGCCAGCAGCTCTCTGGAGGAAAAATGCTTCAATTTTCTGTATTCCACGCGCTGCCTTCTCAAGTGGCAAGCAGCTAATTGTATATCATGGGCTTGTAGCTGGCGACACGGAAGAAAGTTGTGCTTGAAATCATTCAAGCTCCCTCTCGGTCTCGGCGCGCGCACGAATGCAAGCAAATTGCAAGCAGAGAGGAAGTCTGCTTTGGTAATGCATTGAATCTCACGAATCCCGTTGATTTCCGTGAAGAGCGTGTTTAAGCTGTACAATTCTGTCCGATTTGAACCGATCATGATGGGATGTTAAACCTTCTAAAGGCTTGTGTCAATATTATATAATGCTGACATTCGACGCTAAGGGTCCAATTCTTCTCGTGTGGAGCTGCAAGAAGAAATGTCGAAACTTGACCTTTCACCTCGGCTTGACACCTCAACATATCCTCAAGCATGGCGCTGATCATCGTTTCGGGCTTAGCGAGCTCAGGTCGCTCGACTCGCTCCGCTCTGATCAAGCAAGATCTAGATCGAAGAATCAAAGACGCCGGCTCTTCTTCGCTTCAGTTGCCAAACAGGGTAGTCATCGTCTCCGACCACGACGTCCACGTCTCGAGATCCGCCTACTCATCTCAACGCACAGAAAAGCCTGCAAGAGCATCCTACCTCTCTGCTGTGACTCGTGCGCTGGGCAAAGACACGATTGTCATTGCTGATGGTGGCGCGGGACTCAACATCAAAGGCTTCCGCTATCAGCTTTGGTGTGCTGCCCGTGAAGTAGGTGTAAGATGTCTTTCGGTCCATGTTCATGCGCCGCCGCAAATTTGCAAATTCTGGAACAGCAAGAGGAGAGCAGAACAAGGTGAAGAGGCAAGCTATGATGATGAAACGCTTGACAGTCTCCTGATGCGATTCGAGGAGCCTAATGCGATGACAAGGTGGGATTCACCACTCATCATCGTTCCCACCATCCTGACTCGAACAGAAGATGACGCGTCCAGCTCATCAATAGACGACAGCAGAATCATTGTCGAACCGGTTCCATTCGACGACATCTGGGAAGCAGCCACAAAAGGATCAGTCAACAAAGCACCTGAAGTTGTCGCTCCTACACGCTCCACAACAGCCAACTACCTTTCCATCCTCGAATCATCCACACAATCCGTCGTCTCATGCATCTTGGAACATCAATCATCCTTCGGTCTCCAACCAGGCACTGAACTGCCCATCAACCATCCCAGCTTCACAGGTCCGTCGCCACTCTCCTTCACACCTCCAGGTGATAAACCAGTGACTATGGCTTCTTTGCAAAGGATTCGACGTCAATTCGTCCGTATGCACAGCTCTGGTTCAGCTCAGATCAACGAACTCGGAAACGCAGCTCGTTCGGAAGGCGTACACTTCTCTTTGACTTCACATCCATCAAAGTCGAATTCCAAATCGAGTAGTGGGAACGCAAGTCAACCACCTTCGACAGAATATGCTATCGCTTCACGGTTCATTGCTTTCCTCGAAGGAGCTATCTAGATCTCCCACTCAATATGACATCACGGCATCTGTATTTGTATCTGCACACCCAAGCTCATCTCAAACAAACAAAGCATTCACACAGGAAATCAACGTTAACGTATCGAGAACAAAGTGTCGTGCATTTTCTCTGGCAGTGATAGTCAGTGATTCTACACCACAGTATATCGACCCTGTGTTCCCGGATTTCGCGCTTCGGCTTCCAACGCCGCCTGTGTAGCTTCCACCAACAATCGCTGGATCTCTCGCACTGCATCTTCCACCATCGACTTGTTGTTCGACTCGATAAGCAGTTGGAGCTTCGGCGGCTCACCGGGCTGCGGCTCTGTACCCTCCTTGTAAAAGACACCCTTGTTGGTGATCGATGCTCCAGTTGACTCGATCAAGTGGCTCATGGTCTCCTTGTTGGTCACTCGCCATCGCGCACGTTGAGGGAAGTCGTTGATCGGCACGATAGCATGGTAGTCGGTAGCGTCTGGATCGCGAGCTTTGCGATCCTTGTTCTTGTCCACCTCAGAGTTCTTGGCTGCCTCCTTACGGGCGTTGGCTTGCTTTCGAATGTTTTCGAGTACGGCTGCCAACTTGGTCGTATCCGCACCGTGTGCCTTGGCCGCTTCCAGAGCAGCTTCTTGCGCCTTGAGTTGAGCAGCTTCCTTAGCTTCTTGCTCCTGATCCGCTTTGCTCTTAGCAGCAGCAGCGGATGCCTCGTCGCTGGCTGAGACCGTCTTGTTCTCACGCACTGATTCGGGAGCTGCGCCGTGCATGATCTCGATCTTCATGCCCTGAAGCTTGCTGAGTTGTTCCTCGGAGCTGGACGATCCGCCTTGCGCACCTGTCTTGGCGGTTCCATCGCCAGACTCACCGGCTGCATTAGCTGCCTTCCCATCTTCGTCGGCTTCACCATATGCTGACTTCTGTGCCTTGAGCACCTTCTCGCGATCGTTTTCTAGTCGATCCAAGCCCTTTCCGCCGAAGCCTGAACCCGCTGCTTTCGCTTTGCCTGCAGCCAGTTTCTCCTTGAATGCTTCTGCCATGGCTTCGAGCTCCGCTGGAACATGCGCTGAACTGGCTTTGAGCGCTGCTATGATGTCGCGAGCGTATCGGTCCTGTTCGGGTGTGATAAAGGTGATACAAGTTCCTTTCTGACCAGCACGACCGGTACGTCCTGCGCGATGCACGTAATCCTCCATGTGGTTGGGGACGTCATAGTTGATGACCAGCTTGAGCTGCTTGACGTCAAGACCTCTTGCAGCGACCGACGTTGCCGTCACAATGGGCACGTTGCCCGCTTTGAAGTCAGAAATCGTCTCATCTCGATCCACCTGATCCTTGCCACCGTGGAGCGACATGGTGACGTAGCCTTTACGGATAAGGTCCTTGAGCAAGTCGTCGGCTGCCTCCTGTCGATCGACAAAGATGAGAGTACGGGCGTCCGTCTCTCGGTTGTAGAGCTCGCCAAGAATCTCGAGCAGACGATGAAACTTGCTGTTCTCGGGACGCACTTCAACAATCTGTTCGATCTCCGCTGCTACGACGCTACGTCCGCCCACAGTGATCTCGAGAGGCTTGTTCTTGAGCACTTTGCGCGCCAGCGACTCCATCTGCTTAGGGAAGGTGGCAGAGAAAAGGACAGTCTGGCGATCAGGACGAATGTTGTTGACGATCTTCATGACCTGTGGCTCGAAGCCCATATCGAACATGCGATCGGCTTCGTCAAGAACGAGGTACGTGACTCGGCGCAGGTTTGTCACACGCCCGGAATTGGCCGTCAAGAGGTCGATGAGTCGGCCAGGTGTGGCGACGACAATGTCTGCCGTCTTCTTCATCTCGGCGATCTGTTCCGAGATGGGTGCGCCGCCGTAGACGCATGCAGCACGCAGACCGAGCGCTTTGATGAAGGGTCTCATCTCTCGATAGATTTGTACGGCCAGCTCTCGTGTCGGAGTCATGATGATACCGACGGGACCTTCAGAAGGCTCTACAGGACGTTGATCCTTGATATGGCGGAACATGGGCAGAAGGAAAGCCATGGTCTTGCCTGACCCGGTCTTTGCTACACCGATGATATCTCTTCCTGACATGATGGCGGGGATGGCTTGACTCTGAATGGGCGTCGGTGCAGCATATCCAAGCCTTTTGATGACGTCCAAACAGCTTGCAGGAAGACCGCAATGCGACCATTTGGTGAGAGGTTTGGGGCATTCCTTCCCGCGCACGGTGATGGCGTCCATCTCCAATCTGATTTGGTTCGCCAACTCCTCGGACATGTCTTCGATCTCGGCAGGAGGATGGTAGAAGACTTTGCGGAACGGCTCGTAGTCGATGCTGGAATGGTCGACAGTAGCGAGTTCCTTCTTCTTGACCTTCTTGGCAGCGATGGCGAGCAGATCCTCGGTGGCGACACCGACACGATCGAGCTCGTCAAGCTCCTCGTCTTGATCTTCTGCCTCGCCGTCACTGTCATCCTGACCGAGAATGACAGCTTTGGACTTGTTCACTCTCGAGCTGGCGTCTCCATTGGTGCCTGCCTTGCGTTGGTCTTGAGCATTGACTTGTGCGACCTGACTCTTGACGGTGGACATGAAAGCATCGAGAGGGTCCTCCTCATCATCCACGTCCATCTCCACATTGCTGCTGTCCGCTGGTTTCGAAGACAGATCAGGTTGTGACAGGTCGTCATCATCATCGTCGGCGAGCAAACCTTTCGGTGCACTAGATTGAATGGAGGGATCCAAGGGAGGAAGGTCGTCGAATCTATCGATCTGCTTCCTAGTCGAGGGTTCGGTAGCATCTTCCATCATGGAACGCGATCGATTCTGTGCATTGATTCGGGAAGGTTCTGTTCGCAGAGAGAGCGTTCGAAGACCTGTCGCATTGATGGAAGTGGGTGCTGTCTGCAAAGACAAAGACGACGAGGAGGCTTGCGCCTGGGTTCTTTGAGATGTAGGTGCTACAGCGCTTGCGATTGACTGAGCGCGCTGTTTGGCTTCCTCGAGCGCCTTCTTGGCGGCCTGCTCTTTACGCCAAGCTTCGAGACGAGCCTTCTTGGCCAGTTTCGCCTGCTCTTCAGCGGAGAGAGGAGCACTTGGGGGCGGTGCAGACGTCGAAGCAGGTGGAGCTGAAGGAGGCGGCCGAAAGGCGGGCGGCAGTCCGGGTGCTGCTCCTGGTGTTGCTCCCGGCGGTGCTAACGGTGGTGGTGCGGGTCTGGATGGTAGCATGGGGTGTGCGTTCGTTGCTACTGTGTTCGGTGCGGGGAACGTAGGAGGAGCAGGAGGTGGAGCGGCTGGGCGATCATCCCATCGTCGACGGCCATTACGCGATGTAGGATCATGGGCATATCTGCTATCATGGTAGGGTTCGGGGCCAGATCTGGAGTCATAGTCACGTCTGTCCCAGTCACGATCTCGTCCGTGATCCCGTCGTCTAGCGTGATCAGGCTCCTTCAGGTAAGGCTCGTTGGAATGATCGTAGTGACTGCGTGAAGAGGAGTGGTGATACGAGGAAGGAGAACGAGAACGACGTCTGAATGGCTCGTGTCCGTGACTTCTGTACGAATGCGAGGAATCATGCTTACTGGTGCGGGATCGATGATGGGATGAGCTTGAGCGGCGGTAATCGTCGCGTTCATCATAGCCACCCATATTCGAGAGGGATGGTAACGAAAGCTCTCGCTGTAGCTGAAGCTATCGTATAATGTTGCTATGAGGGAACAAGTTAGACATCCAGTCTAGCTGCCCCGCAACCACATTTCAGACCAGAGAAAGCTCTTTGCTCGGGACACGGAAAAGCGAACTCAAGCTCAGCAGCAGCAAATCAGCACAACGACCTTTTTTTGTGTGTGTGGGTGTGTATGCTGCGACGTGACGAGCGACAGAAAGAGAGACCGCTGTGGCCTCCTTTGCTCCACTTTGATTTCTTTTTAAAAAATTAAATTATTTGTCTGTGTCGCTAACTCTGAGTTGAGCACGGGCGTATCAGTTCGGAGTTGCAGCAGCAGCAGCAGAAGCAGCAGCTGGGTTTCACAATTTGAGCTGTTCTGTGTTGCAGATCCTAAAAAGCGAGCACTGAGAAGAGTGTTGTGTGTTGTTTCGAACTCGAGCTCAACCTTCTCGCAATCTCTTCGTCTCGTCACATCAACGCTCATCATCGGACAATCCGCTACTAGACGGAGACGATAGACTCACACTCCGCTGCGAGACGGAGGCGTAGTGTCATTCGACCACAATTATCCGCTGCGAGACGGAGACGAACAACTCCCACTCCGCTGTGAGACGGAGACGGCCTACACATTCGTATCTACAGTCCGTTGTGACACGGAAACGTCTTTCGCAACGTTGTCTGGCCGGTCCAGCTTCGCAACTTCTAACATCGCAAACCCACTTCTTCGTCGTTTGTCATTACTACCGACTCAGCTTCGATTCGAGACGGCGACACCATTTCCCGTTCCGTTCGCCGAACACACTCACATGACGGCGATTCAATTAGAGCGAACAGCACGACCATCATGAGCGCTTCTCAAGCTCGTAGCGGCAACGCAGCAAGCAGGGATCGATCTCTGCATCAACTCCTTGATCCCAACGACCTGCTTCCCGGTCATACTACCGCCGATCTCTACAGTCTTCGTCACTTCACCCTCCGTGGCGGTCTTCCAGATTCACCAAACTGGCTTCGGGCTCAAGCTTGGAAAGTACTCATCGGCTACTTACCGCCAGAAAAGAAAGAATGGACATCAACACTCGCAAAACGCCGCAGAGAGTACTACCAGTTCCTGTGCGATCTTTCGCCCCCAGCATCGTCTTCAGATCAGCCACTGCACAACAGTCAACTCACCAACAATGACCGACTACTCGATCAAATCTACAAGGATCTAGTCAGGTCACGGAAGAATGGGTTTGCGTTCTATCAGGCCTCTCCCCGCGCGAGTGCTTCTTGTCCCATCGTACCTCTTCCTGATACTGCAGAAGGGGAAAGCTCACAGTCTGCCAGAGCGCCAGTGCAGCGATTGCAGAGCAAAGACAGTCTACTGCATCGACTGGCGTTGGTAAGTCACGAATACGCTCAACAACTATCACTTGAACAAGTTACATCGGCAAGCACATCCAACGGATCTAGACAAGCGCCAAAGATATTACACGTACAGACGAGTAGTGATATGGATACGTTACAGAGCTCAGTAGCTACGAATGGTCATTTGAAGTCCGGCGGTGACGATCCAATCAAGAGTCCACCGATTCTGCTCTCTCCACCTTCACCTGGTGGAATCTCCCAAGAATCGTCGCAGCATTCCTTTGCTTCCGCTCATGATGCTCTGGAGGGCACAACAGATAATGAAACCGATTCTAGCAAGGTTCCGGATGACGACGGGAAAAGTCACGGACAGGCGGGAGAGTTGCCACAACGCAATTGGCATTCTCTGCTGCGCATTTTGTACATGTTTGCTCTGCTGAACCCGAGTATCGGATATGTACAGGGCATGAACGAGGCGCTCTTTACTTTGCTCTATGTCTTCGGATCGGCTCAGTATCCAACGACGACAATGCAAGACACGTTGACGCCTAGCAACTCACAGCAAAGCATTTCGACTGCGATTGACGGTTCAAATCAAAGGTCTTGGGATAACGACATTGATTTGGCAGACCTCAACTCGCATGCAGAGGCTGATGCGTTCTGGTGTTTCTCAGCTCTGATCGGCGAAATGCGAGAGCTCTACGATTTTGAACGAGTCGAACAGCAGAGCCGAGCAGGTGCTGCTCTCGTTGATCACCAACCTTCACTTTCTGGCATGGCAGGTGCTTTACGCCGGTTCAGCCTCCGCATCAAGTGGCTCGATCCTTCTCTTTGGCGCGATCTTCAAACAGCTTCTCTTGATCCACGTCTACCCTACTACTCACTGCGCTGGCTAGCATGTCTTCTCAGCACAGAACTTTCTCTCCCTTCGGTACTGCGCATCTGGGATGCGCTGTTGGCAGAGCAGGAGACGGCGGGTGTTTCTGGATCAGCCAAGATCGAGTTCTTGATTGATGTTTGCGCGGCGATGATGCTTCAGATCAAGGATCGATTGCCGAGGAGTGGCGATGATGACATGGATCTGGAGACGGAAGGATTTTCGTATGGAATGCGGGTGTTGCAGGAGTATCCAGATGACGATATTGCGCCGGTGATGGAGGTCGCTACGATGATTAGGCAGAGACGATTAGCTGCCGATCTTACTGGTGATGGGCCACCGGATGTACTGGATGATGAGGAAGAGGGAACTGCAAGACTGGCTGCGGTGAAAGCGAGAGCTGCTCAGGCTTGGAGGGAATGGAAGAGCCCGAGACAGAGCTCTGCGGTGATGTCGCCTCATGCGGCTGAATCGGCTGATGCAGGTGCTGTTGCAGCAACGGCGACCACACCGATTACGAAAGGAGGATGGCTGGTATCGAGAGCTCGAGGACGACCCAGCTTAACGCCGACCGATGAGGGAGATACCTCTATCGCGAGCAGTACTGGCGATGGCGCAGCGTCCGACGTCTCCACACCTTCCAAGAGTTCGTTCAGTGGCTTTCTAGCCAAATACGCAGAGGCGGTACAGAGTAGTGATGCAGCCGCCAACTTTTCGAAAGCGAATACCAATCTCAAAGCCAAAGCAATGGCTAGATTCGGCGATCGCGGTAGTCGCGAATCTACTCCTGAGGCTGGCACGCCACAACATGGTCATGCGTATGGATCGCTTGGACGTGGATTCCCTGCCAGTCCGACCGGCTCGGCTTTCGGTAACAACGACTCTCGTATTGCATCGCTTGGGTCGATTGGTGCAGGCTTCTTCAACAGGCAAAGGCGAATTGCAAGCGAGAGTCAATCCCAATCTGTCGGTGGAGGATCACCTCGGACACCAGATATGACACGGTGGTCAAGGGATACAATGCCAGATTTCCCATTGCCAAACGTATCGGACAGTCCCGCGGGACGAATGGAGTATACGGATACTTTCGGCAAGAGAATAAGCATGGCTGCTCATGCTCGGGGTGGTGCTTCGCCATCATCTTCAGTGACAGGTGACGATGGGGAGAGCCGAAGGAGTGAGAATGGGTTCAGCAATTTTCCTTTGCCAAGTATGCGGGCTGCAGCGCGGATGGGAATCTTGCCGGCGAGGTATCGCGAAGAGTCAAGTTCAGGTGGAAAGGCGGTTGGACCGAAGCCGTTGCTCTTGTCGCAATCAGCTAGACCACCGAGGGAAGGAAGTAGTAGTCCTGGCTCGTTGGCAGTAGATGAACCATCCAGAAAGATCTCCTCTGGTCCCATGGGACATAGCATGAGTAGGGGCAACAGTCATCAAGATTCGAGAAGTGTTTCTTCCTTCAGCGGCAGATCATCGGTTGTGGATAGTCGAAGAAGCTCCATGGCTATGGCTGATTTCGCAGAGACGAGTATGCCAGGTCTTACAGAAGCTGGAGCTTTACCTCCACTACCGAGTCTCATTGGACAGGGTGTGGGAACTTACGCCGTTGCTGGACAGGATTCTGGTCGAAGCTTACCTGGAAGCGTGGGAACACAAGGTGGAGTTACGAAGCAAGGAACTGTCTCTGCAGGTGCCTTCACCCGAGCTACCACTAAGATCGATGACGCTGATCGAGAGAGACCCGAATTTGGACAAGTCGCAAGCTCATCGGACATCCCACTAGTTGCTTCAGGTGCTAGTATTTCCCGACCAAGAGCTTCCAATCGCAAACGAACCTCAAGTTCAACCGTCGAATCAAGGACCGCTTCCACTTCTGGCTCTACAACAGGCAATCAGATGTCGAACAGATCCAGCCAAACAACAAGTGTAGTCGGCGACACTGTTGCACAGGAGCCCACAACTCTCGGAGATCACTTCGAGAAAGGTCATGAGGGAGGAAGGTCAGAAGGTAGTTCTTCAACTTGGCACGCAGGTGAAAGCGTTGTGCTCAGTGACGAACCTCTCAACACCCACATTGACACCGACGTGATTTCAGCAACTCCGCCCGAGAGCGGAGGGGTACGAAAATACACTCTCACAGACGAACCTCTCTCCGAAGCAGCGCCTCTGACAGCAAGTACATCCATCATCCGTACCAAACGCTTGGTGAAGAATCGTCAAAACTCCTCCTCCTCAACCACCACCACTGCTAGTAGGAGATCTCTAGCTGGTCTGAGGAGATCTAGTCGAAATTCCATGGTTGAAGTTCCTACTTCTCCCGTTATCGGTTTACCGGAGGTCGAGGAAATGGATGCTTATGCAAATTCGAGGGAGCAGAGAGGAGATGTGACTCAGTCGAAGGTGGATGAGAGACTTCATTTGCAATCTCTCAGTGTGAAGGATGTTGCTCAAGATGCGACCGGTTCGAATGGCAGCAGTAGGAGACCTTCGAGTGATAGGAGCGGATTCATCTAATAACTAAACGACAGCAGGCTTATTGGAGTGTCATTCAGGTCGTACGAATACATGCTGTGATTCTAATCATACATCCTTACTCAACTCCATCTTCTCTCCTTATCTGTTCGCGTGCTCTCGACTACTGACCAGACCCCAGCACACGACTCACTCTGCTAGCAGCAGTCCTTCCTAAGCTCCTAACCACCGAAGAAGCTCCCACCCCACCTCCTACCTCTGCATCTCCATTCTGCTCATCGCCACGATGGCTAGCGCGTGGAGTGCCCATATCCGCGACACCCAACCCTGCTCCGCTGGCAGTCGGAGTAGACGGCTCATCTCTTCCGCCTTGCTGTGCCCGTCTGGCAGGAGAATGAATACTCTCCTCCGAAGGTCGTTGGATGTTTCTCGGTGGACGAGGTGGTGGGTTGGTCTTTGTTGCACCGTACTGAATGAGTTTTGGCGCAGATCGATTTGCGTCTTCTTCAGACGAAAATGAGGAGGGATGTTGGAAATTGATGGTGTGTCTGCGGTGGGTTGAAGCTGGTCTGACAACCTGGGCTGTTTCTTCTGCCGCGAGTTCTTCGTCAGTGAGGCCGTTGGATTTGAGTATGTCGAGTTGAGTTGCCAATGTGTCAACTCTCCTGTTTCCGCCTCCGCCGCCTCTGATCGTGGCAGCTTCTCGAGTGCGTTGACGTGAAGAGAGTCTGACTGTCTCGCTGCGTGCTTCTGCCCCTGCGATAACCCGACCGAATTCATCCGTTTCAGTAACAAGACGACCTTGCTCCCCGTTGACGGTACTACCTTCACTTTCCATCTGCTCTATTCCACTGTGACCGTTCTGAAGGCTGCTCTCGGGATTTGAAGCAACAACACTCGATGCTGCTGAAGTTACAGTCGGTTGGAAAGAGGCAGTTGCGTTGGACACGGATGGGTTGCTGAGTCTCGGTCGACGTGGTGTGAAAGCGAGGGGAGGTCGAGCTGAGGTGGTGGAAGCAGCACTGTTTGTGGTCGCGTTGGTAGCTTCGCTCGAAGGGAAAGGTCGACCAATGACGCTGCGGCGAGAGGAGAGCGGCGAGTCTTGAGATCCTTCTCGTGGAATCTGGAGTGCAACACGATCGAGTCGACGCTGTGCAGCACTTGACGAGGGAGAAAGCTCGGATGCCGAGCGAGTATGGGTGCTTGCGTGACCCAGGGATGTCATTGATCGAATCTGAGAAGCTGTCAGGGTGCCGCCACGTTCTGCACTGCTGCCTGCTCCTCGAGAAGAGCGGACGAAAGGTGAAGGGGAATCGGTCTGTAAGCTTGAGCCGGCTCGTACAGACGACGTGGCCCTGCGAAGTAAGTGAGCATTACGCTCTGCGCTGATGTTAGCAGCGTCTCCGCCGCCACCGTGGAATGCATCGCCCGGTGTCAAACTTGCTGCTGTTGCTCCGGAACCAATGCGAGAGAAAGGTCTAGGCGAATGTCCCATCTCCACAAGAGCTTGATTGAACTGCGCCTGCCTCTCCTTCTCGGTGCGGTCCAGAAGGAAAAGCAGGTCCTGCATGGCACGTGCCTGCTCGAGCACGAGTTTGTTGACAAACGCGAGTCCTTCATCAAGCTGACCAAAGGCGTCGGTGAAGGCATCGCCCGGGCGGCCCATGAGATGCCCTTCGGTCGCAATGGGATGCATCGAAGATAGCTCGGCCCACATAGTCGAAGTGCCTCTTACGATGGCACCCATCAGCTCAACAGTGCGAGCTGTATGCGTTCCTGTTGCTACAGCAGTATTCGAGTCACCGGAAGGCGTCCTGCTGTACAGAGCCTCGTACTGCGAGAGGCGGATGGCAAGGTTGCGAATCGGCGCAGGCTCGTCGCCGTTATGAGGAATCCTTTCGCGAGCCTCCACAACAGGACTGGTGATGAGACTTTCTGAAGCAGTGCCCAAGGAGGTTGCACTGCGTTGAGGAACGGATCCACGTCGAATAGGACCGCCACGAAGGCTGACGAGCTCATGGATGCGGCTTGCAGCGTCGGAAGATTGATTCGGATCGGGAGCTGGCAAGCTGCGATCAAAGCGAGACCGCTGCGGGTCCGTCGAAGGATACTGGTGTAGATGCTGCGCTCTGAAGGCGTCGTTGGGCGATCTCTGCAAACCCATCACGGATTGAGGACGGGTCGAGCCAAGTACGGGTGACTTGAGGTCGAGTGAAGATCGAGTGGATCCTAGTTGTGCTTGAGCCCGTAGCGATGGAAGGGCTTGTTGACGTCTCTCGTGCTCCGATGCGGCGCGGCCAACACGTAGATCCTCGATCTGGCTGCGCAGACCGTCAAGAGATGTATCGTCCACGCGACGAAGCCGGTCGTTATACTGACGCGATCGATCCGACGAGTTGGTCAGGGAGGATGAATGCTCTGTTCTGGTGGAAGGACTGTGCGGGCGAGGGTTTGCGCTTGCGGACGAAGAAGAAGCCAGAGCATCGGTAGAGAAAAGATCGGACCCGTATTGTCTGCGCATGCTGACACGCGAGGCCGCGCGGTGAAGCTCCGAAGCGCTGCTCGATGACTTTTGAGATCGACTGGAAGAGGTGGAAGAGATCTTTCGAGAACGGTCTTCCTCGCTGGGCGAGCCAACATCGGAGGAGCGAGGAAGGCGGCGGGTGGCACTGGAAGGCGTGCTATGCTGTGAGCCTCTGGAGAGGTATCGCTGAGCACCAGACACATCGACAGATATGCGGCTCTCTTGAGTGCCAAGACGACCCTCATAGTCGAGTGGAGCAACACTTTGATCTGCTGCAGCATCCGATGCGTATCTGCGACGGGGCTGCTGCGAACGCGAATCAGAGCGTTGATCCTTGGCGCCCTCTTCCTGTATCTCGTCAAGGCTGTCACGGTGAGTCGAAACAGGACTGAGGATCTCTTTGCTGTCGCTACCAAGTTGCGCTGACCTGGTTTTTGGTAGCATCTCTTCTCGTCCTTCGCTTCCGTCAGAGTCGTCTGCGCTTGGCCTTCGCAGATGAGCAGCTCTGTATGCGCGGCGAATCTCTTTGTCTGGTAGCCGGAATTCGGCTGGCATTGGACTGCGAGTCGAGCTTGTGTTGCCAGGAGAGGTTCGAGCATCGAGCGAATGCCGACCTGAAGATCTTCCGGTCGTGTGCACAAGTCGTCGCATCGAGCCAGAGGGTAATTCATCGCCATCGGTGTATCTGGAAGATCGTGCGGAGTTTGGTGTCATCGGTAGTTCCGAGCCAAGATCTTGGCTGCTCTTTTGGGTGGGCGACTGTTTGTTGTTGATCGACTCGGTGTCATTGTATCGAGATGAGCTGACGGATAAGGTGGTAGACTTTCGTGGAGAGTACTTGTGCTGAGAGGCTCGTGGGAAGGGTTGCTGGTGCCCAGAGGCTGCGTGTTCTTCTTCTGCAGCATGTTCATCATCATCGTCATCTCCGAATCCAAGCCGAGATTCGGAGCGAATCTGGCTGACCTCGCGCTCATGCATTTCGCTACGGCGTGCTCTTCTGGATGCAGGTGATGTGCTGGAAGCAGCATGTGACGATAGCGAGGAAGCGGCGCGTGCTCCAGATGGAGATGCCTCAGCGGGCATGGCTGGTGATGCCTCCATACGCTGTTCTTGCAGACTCGGAGTAAGCCTGCTTATCGATGTGATTGGCGTTGTTGATAGCACGGCTGTCGATTCATCCGCAGGTGCGACCAAAGATTGATGCGTGCGATAATCTCTTGGAAATCTGCTTTCGTGAGGCTGGATCGGACTTCTTCCGCCGACTGTGTCGCTTCCAGTGTTGGTAGAAGAGGAAGCAGCTGAAGGGGAGCGTGACGATGCTGAGCTGGAGTTGTGATTCGCGGAAGGGAGCTCCAATCTTTGCGACAGCCCACTTTTATGGCTTGAAGTGTGACGGTCAAAAGCCACTGCGTCGGTGGAGTCTTTGCGGGAGCGTCCTACACTTCCACTCGCACTGCTCGTTGTCTCGCTGTATGGAGGCGTGGGAATAGAGCCTTGTGCGACTGGATCGATGCTCAATTTTTGGTCCGATTGATAGCGGAGAACGTCGAAAGAGCTGAGCTTTGACGTGTTTTGAGCATCTGAGCTTCTGCTTGACCTGAACTGACGTCGAGCATTCGATGAGGACGTTTCGAGCCAGTCTGACATTGAAGAGACTTCAGAATACTGTTTCGGCTTCTCCGTTTTCTTTCGGATAGAGCGTGACGACAAGGTCGAGTTGAACCTGATGCTTTATGATTAGAGTTCACGTAAGTTAGATCGATCGCGCTTCGTTCCGGAGCTGCTGAGTCGGCAAGCCTGCTTGCGGATGGTGCTTGTCGAGGCAGAAGGGTGGTTGGATTCGCATCAGCTGAGCCTGACTTGAAGCTTCTGATGTCAGAACTTGCTTCACCGCTTTCCTCGCTGCGCTGCAGGAGGCTCGAATGCTTGCTGGATCCAAGACTGGCAATGTTGATGGAGAAGCTCGATTGTCAACGCTTTGACAGGATGCAGCTCATGCTAGATGACCGATTTCCGCGCTCGCTGGCTTTCTCTCCGGATTTCTGCGGACCCCTTTTTTTTGTTCTTCTGCCTGAGCAAAGCTGTGAAAAATAAGAAACAGCTCGCTGAGACCAACTTGCATCACCTGCGGCTCGGAACACTACTCGCTCTTTGTCTCGCGATGCTCTTTTGCCTTGATCACCCACATACGCTCGTACGCCAGCAGAGCTGCTAACTTGATGAACTCAACTTCCATGTTGAGCCGCCCTTTCCGTATGATGGGCAGGTCTCATCTGCATGAAAGCCTCTACGCACGAGCCTCAAAGTCGCGCGACGCGTTGATTGTACACGACACAAGTCTGTGAGCGAGTGCGGTCTAACTTTGCAAAAGAATTGCCTCATGTGGAGCATGCGCAGCTTGGACCCTGAAATGTGTTTGTGTGACTTATCTCGAATGATCAGCACACCAACCATACCACCTCGACGAGAGCAACAAGGTTTGAGAACACCTCCGGTTATCATCTCGACATCTGCAAGAACACACAAACACATAGCGTAGGAATCTGCAGTCTCTTTTGCAGTTCAGCAAGATAGCCAGATCGTTGGGGTGGGACTCTACCTGCCGACCACCGCTTTCGTTATAATACCAGGAAGATGTATGCACACCCTTGATTGCGCCCAGACTGCGCTCATCCTCGTCTGACCAGTCACTTCCCCTCGGTCGCTGGTCAAGATGGCTTCATACTTTCTACCATCGTTTCTGTCCGGCTGGGATCTCTCTTCCGTCTCTGCATTCTCCCTCTCAGCCAATCTTCAAAAGAGGATCTTATCCTACCTCCTGAAAAAGACGCTCGGTCACCTCGTCGATGGTGGTCAGCTCGATCTCGCTCAGATCGATGCTGGTATTGGAAGCGGACGCATCGAGGTCCGCAATGTCCAGCTTGATGCAGATGCCATCAACACTCGACTTCCCTCGTTCTTGCCCATCACGTTCGTCTCAGGTCAGATTGGAAAGATTCTCATCCAGTTGCCCGTGCCGAACTTCTGGAGCGGTGAGCTCTCAATAACCATATCAGACATCTCAGTCATCACCAAGGTCTCGTCGGGATCGGACCTGCGATGCTACAAACCGACCGATGATCTGGCTGCATCCTTCGCCAGCGCAGCGAGCCAGATTTTTGTCGAAGACGAAGAGGCCAAGGAGCTAGAGCAGTCCATGCATCAGTCACTCGGCGCCGACGAACTTCAACAAGCACAGCAGCAGAGTAACGATGAGCCAGGCTCCCTCATAGCGACCTATGTCGAAGCTCTGTTGACCAGGCTCAAAGTTGCAATCGAGAACGTTCATGTACAACTCGTTTCTGATGCTGCAGATCTCTCCGTCAAGTTACGGAGCGTCTCCGTTCAAAGTTCCAACACACGTACTGAGCAGCAATCCCAGCCACCACAAGACTCCCCTTCGACGTCAAGTGACCCATACAAGCGTCTTTTCAGCGAGACCACGAGAACGCTTGAGCTCCAAGGCTTCGAGATATGGCTGCAAGACAAACGAGCCACAACTGAGCTTCATTCCTACTCCTCCTCGTCTTCAGAGGCATCTGTGGATGACGAGATATCTTTTCAAGACCTGCAACAGTCGGTCGCATCTTTGCAGGAGTCCTCAGCAAGCTTGTATCAGAGCGCAATCGGTGAGCCAGCCGTTGATCCGGCCAAGGACAATGGCAACAAAGACCACTTGCAACGTATCACGCCTCCGCAAGAGCAGCCACCAACCGTCGATTCGAATCATTTGCTTTTCAGCCTTGGCCAAGATTCTGTCGTGGTGACACTCAAGACCCTCAAGGAGCGTCAAGAAGTTCCAAGCTCGCAGACGACCGCACGTCGCACAATACAGCGCCTCATCAGCGTCAGCACCGATGTCGACGTACATGTTGGAAATGCTGGCGCCATCTTGTTCATCGACCACATCAGCTTGCTCTTAACCCTAGCAAGGAAACTCGCCCTCAGGACTTCTCGAGATCAGGATGCGTCTAGCACATCAGGAAACAAGACACAATCCGTTCCGCCGCGCAATTGTAACTCCGTGAAAAGAAAGCTTCAACTCGGCTGTCACATCACCAGCTTTAATCTCATCATCGGCTACGATGAACCCAGTCTAGACAACAGGGCCCGTTCATCGATGGAGGCTTTTTGGGCTAAGCCTTCTCGGTCTCATCCAGAATTCGGCCACATTCGATTGCGCTGCGACAAGCTCAAAGCTGTCTACCTCGACCAACTCGACAAGAACGAGAAGAATCAGACGCGACCTACAATGACATTCACTGTTGAGGATCTGGGTCTCTTTGAGCATCTCTCTGCCACTAGCTATGCGCAATGTCCGCCTGAAGTATCCCGGGTACTGCCCATCCTCATCCTGGACCCCAACCTCGTCCAATCGAGTGACCAAAAGTCCGGGACGAACAAGCATCCTCGACACGACTACGCGAGCAGCACTGTCGACGTCTTTGACTGGCGCTACAACGGCTCACATCCCTCAGGGGGTCCACGGCATGTCGAGCATGGAGATAGCAGCGAGACCTCCGCTCCTCGGGCCACGCGCTTCAAGTCGTCCGAGCGTACGGCCTCTTCTGCCTCGAGTTCCAGCCCATACTACCGAACCGCATACGGCGAACGTGGCTGGAAGCTCAAATCTCAGTCCAGGTCGCAGAACACAACACAGACCAACACGCATGAAACGCCGCATCCTTCTGTCACCACTTTCGTCTTCTCGGGCAAAGACCCAAGCCTGCAAGGTCAAATCACAGTCGCGGTGGCACCAATTCACCTTTTCGTCGATGTCTCCCTCGTCACGCGCCTTGTACGCGCTCTGCGCAAGTTTGCAGCTTCTCAGCTCGTTGCTCTACAGGAGGATGCAAGCACGGATTACGAGCTTTCCGAGTCTGCAGCAACTCTTGCCAACAGTATGGACACAATTCAAGCATCAGCCAGCGATCTGCTTGAAGACTTGGGAGCTGATGCTCACGGTGCGAACGACAAGAGCAAGTACAGGGTCGATCTTACAATCAACCTCGTCCGCATCGAGATCAGGACTCCCAGAGTAGGCTACGATGCTGCAGCGCTGGCTGGACGTGAACTCAGCTCGGCACGAAGGACGGGCCTTGACAAAAGATCTGGCATTCTTGTCCTGCAATTGCAAGCTTTGGATATTCGCACCGGCTTTGCAGAGCCCCTGCGACCAACGGGTGCGGTGCGCTTTGCTGAAACACTCGCGCCGGGGAGGCGTCTGCGAGAAGACGACTCCGTTTTGACAGGCCAGGTCTCCGCAGAAAAGGTTTCTGCCTATTACGCCCTGCCATCTGAGTCAAGGGCGTTGGTTTTGGCATTGATAGAGGGCGCCCGTGACAACGATGCAATGCAGGGACCTTTCCGTAACTCGGCAATCACGCTACTACCGCACATTCAGCTTACAAGATCTACACAGCCGAAAGAGGACTTCGGCAGGGGCCAATCACACAGCACGCAGGTGAAAGGTCGTTGCAGTATCACCGTTCCATCTGTCAAAGTAGAGCTGGGAAAGCAACAGCTCGACTCGCTCCAGTACATGGCGGACGATTTGACACAATCCATCAACTTCTGGAGCTCTGACGATCTGGAAGACACAGACAGCCTTGACGCGGAAGGACTCAAAATCTTGGGCAGCCGCTTCTTTGGCAGTCGAGCTGGCATGTCGATCATGTCAGCTAGCACTGATTCGACAGCGACCGCTCGAGCTGGCAGCAAGAGCTCCTCGCTGCGTTTGACGGTCCTAGAAGCATCCATCCGCCTTTGGCTTCCAGACATTGAAGGCGATGAAAAGCCTTTCAAAGGGAAAAGAGGTGCTAGCTCCAAGAGCCTCCTCTTATTGATGTCTGATTTCGAGCTTCTGTTCGACAGCGACAAGGTGCGAAACATCACACGAATCGAGGCTCGCGTGCCCCAGATGCAGTTGAGCGTGGAGGCGGGAAGCGCTTCCGAGGAGACATCGAGCTCGCTCTTGACCTATAAGACGATGGAGAGGAGTCTCGATGATCGAGACCAGCATCCCATGCTGCTGCTTGTGCTCGAGGCGTATGCTGAGCCCGGCACCAGCTATCGTGAGCAAAATGTCGACTTGACGCTTTGCTCGGTCACGCTTTCTCCTTCGTTTGACACCGAGCTCATCCCACGCGTCAAGCGGCTCTTCAAGGCGCCCGCCGGTGTCTTTGAGAATGTCGAGCCGAACGAAGTAACGCGAATCAGCTTCAAGGCAAAGAACTGCTCCATATTCGTAGCTCCTCCAGGTACCAGCCACCGAGCTTCTTTGGCCATTGGTGAAGCCTCTGTCAAGACCAAGTTGACTTCGCACGCTCCAAAGACGGCTGTCAAGCTGGCTATAGGTGATTTGGACCTCTATGCGATCGAGTCGGAAGCCAGCAGGGCTCCTTCGAGTCGCCCAACGGCTCACTCGGCGGCTGAACATTGGACCAACCGTGGCTACGCTCGCATCATCCATGTTCCTGAAGGCAAGGGGAGCATCAACCTCAACACGCTCACACGGCCAGAGGTGGATGTCAAAATCTCAAAGCTCCGGGTCAAGCTTCAAGCGACCGCTGATACACTTGATGTCGTAATCGGTATTATCGGTGCCATCAGTGCTGCTCGGTCATCTGCACACAGCGAATTTGGATCACCAGCGATCCCAACAAGCACAGGTGAAAGCGACGAAGCAAGCATCAAACAGGACACCACTATTGACCCATCTTCTACAAGACAAGCTGCAGCAAAGGTGAACAGCTCAGATCGAATGGCTGAGCTGATGTCGGACATCGAAGATGACGCATACCGGCTGGCGTCTCCATTGCCGATCGCAGCTGACCTTGTCGACGACGACGTGCCTTCCGATGCTGCCTTCCTCGGCGCGAAAGGTCGATATCATCCCGAAATCGTCGAGACCACGCTCGACTCAGACGAGTTCTTTGGAGGTGAGTCTGTAGCCTCACTGTCGCTGCTGGCTCCTCGCACGGACACAGTCATCTTTGCGGACGAAGATGTGACAGTGCGACTGCTCGACCCTAAGGGCATCTGTCCTGTGCAAGATTACTTTACAGACCCCGACTTGCGACCACAAATCGAGTCCGCTTTGGGTCCGACGGCCAGTTCGCTGCGTGTACGTCTGAGCAACTTTGATCTGTCGGTCCGGCTGCATTCGGGATATGATTGGGAGTCTACACGCAAGGCTGTCCAACAAGAGGCTAAGCTGGTCAGGAAGCGTCTACAGAAGATCAAGCAGCTGCTGGCAAACGGTCAAGTACCGGATGACAGCGTAGAAGCTGCTACTAGCAATCTCCTTGACTCCGTCCACATTAGCCTACCATACAACCCTAACGAGATGGACGCTGACGCCATGATGCAGGCGGTGGAGGAGGAGCTCGGTGACCATTCGGATGCTGCATCAATGGCTGACAGTGACACATCCGCCTCCTGGCAAGCACTGCCGACAGTGCGACGCGATCAGCACTCGGCAGCAGCAGCAGCACGAACCGCAAAAGCAGTGCCTTCAAGCACGTCGAACATCCAGCATGCAAAATTGCGGCGTTCAGCACGCTCTTTGATCGACTTCAACTTCCGCGGACTCGAGGTGGAGTTCGACAAAGCTGACCCTCAACAGCCAGGCCATGTCGTCTCGAGAATCGCAGTCAATGCTCGAAGATTCGAAATCATCGACAACATCAAGACTTCCACGTGGCGCACCTTCTTGACCGAGATGCAGGACCGAAACGCAGCTCTTCGCCATGACGCCGAGAGCAAGATGGTCAAGGTGGAGCTTCTGAACGTTCGACCGGAGGGAAGTGCGCTGAGCGAGTCAGCCCTAGCCGAGACGCCAGAAGTTCGAATGCGAGCCAAAATCTCGCCTCTTCGACTCCATGTTGATCAAGATGCTCTCGACTTTTTGAAGAAATTCTTCACCTTCAAGCCACCGGGTCAAAAGGCGCCTGCCACGTCTACGCAATCGTCGAGTCCAGCATTGCCTTTCGTTCAGTTCGCCGAGGTGCTTCCGATCAAAATTAAGCTGGACTACAAGCCGAAGCGAGTAGATTACAACTTACTGAGACAGGGCAAGACGATCGAAATGATGAACTTTTTCCATTTCGAGGGATCCGAGATGGTTCTTCGTCACATTACGTTGAGAGGTATCAATGGTTGGGCGCGACTCTTTGATACGCTCAACGATATTTGGACGCCGGATGTCAAGGCGAATCAGCTTGCTGATTTTCTTTCTGGCTTGGGTCCGATTCGGAGCCTTGTCAATGTCGGTGCTGGTTTGGCAGATTTGGTCTTGCTTCCGATCGAACAGTATCACAAGGATGGAAGAGTGTTGCGTGGCATGCAAAAGGGTGCTGCCAGTTTCGCAAAGAGCACAGCTTTGGAGGCAGTCAAACTCGGCGCTCGATTAGCGACCGGAACCCAAGTCATATTAGAACAGGCAGAGCATATTTTGGGCGGAGAGATGCCAGCTGCAGTCACAGCACGTGCTGTTGGTCCGGAAGATTCCTCGGAGAGTTACGAATCGTTGAGTGAAAGCATCATGGTTTCTTCTACCACGTCGGAGACGATGGAGGAGAAAGATGGGAGTGTAGTGAGCAGATATGCTTCTCAGCCGAATGATATGCGTGATGCTTTATCACAGGCCTACTCGGGTTTGACGGAAGGGTTGACTTCGGCAGCACAGACAATTCTAGCTATTCCGATGGAGGTGTATGAACCTGAGAGCAATGGGGGTGGGGGAGTCGATGGAGGAGCGGTAGGGACGGGTAGACCGGTGGTGAAAGCTGTACCGATTGCGATACTGCGTGGTGCGAGGGGAGCTACACAGGCCATAGCCAAGACTATGCAGGGTGTACAGGTTTCTTTGGGCGATATAGAGAACATGAAGGAGGGGAAGTATAAGCAGCCTTCTAGTCGGCAGCGATGAGAGTCGAGGATTTGGAGTTAGCATTTCGTTCATGTTCCATCTCATAAGCTTGGTTGGGTTTTCGTTTCATATGCCATCTCATAAGCTTGGTTGGGTTTTCGTTTCATATGCACAGCAATTCGCATTCTATTTGGAACCTATTACCATGAATTGTATTGACCATTCCTTCGACTGTATATCAACCTACGAGTCTACATCAACGGAGATCCAACAGAAAAGTGGGAAAGAGAGGGGGTTCGAAAAAGCAAACCTCGAAATCAAGCCTTCTTAGAGAAGCTTGAGACGATGTTTGTAATAGCGCCCTCAGCTGCTTTGACACCAGCAGCGAATTGAGCGTTGTAAGCGGCTTGATCGGTAGATTTGAATCTTCCAGCATCGACGTAGGCTTTGAAAGTATCTTGTTGATACTGTGTTCCGAAACCGAGTCGTGAGAGGGAGTCGGTCGAGGCGGCGAGGATGCGGGACGTGTAGAAGCCGTCTGAGAAGCCTCGGTTGGCGACCGTTGCATTTGAAGGGGCACGGCGGTCAAGTTGGGCCTGACGGCTGGCAAAGGTTGTGTATCCTCCAATACCTCGTTCTTCAGGAGAAGGTTCGGAAACGGTGAAGAGGGATCGACCGAAGCCGTTAGGACCGACTTTGCTGATGTCGTCTCCGTCGTCTTCCTCATCATCTACGGCTAGGAACGATTTGGCACCCTGAAGTGCGGTGCTACCGGAAGAAGGAAGGCGAACTCGGCTGATAGAAGTACGGATTGAAGACAAGGGGGAAAGCTTGTCCCCGGTCACGTTACCAGCAGGCGTGGAGAGCGACGCCATGGGCATACCCCACGAAGAAAAGTTGCCAGCCAAGAACTTCTTTGAAGCGCTCTGGAAACACCAACCTGAATTCTGATCACAGTTTTCCATCTTGTACGACCAGAAAGTCCAACCGGATCCCTTTGTTTGCCAGATGTCCTGCTGAGTCTGGCAGAATTCAGTCTGGTCCTTGTCAGGCGTCTTGCTGTTCTGGATAGAGCTCCAGGCCAGTGCACAAGACCATTCTCCGACGATGAGGTTACGACGAGCAATGGCGGATTGCTGTTCGAACTGGTTGGAGATGGAGCTGTCCAATTTGGAAATGTGACCTTGAGCAGAGAGGGCTTGATCAGAGGGAGTGTAGACGTAGTATGCGTGGTGGTCAGAGATGACAAAGTCCTGGCGTTTGGAGACGAATGCAGCACCTTTCTCGAGAACGAAGGCATCATGGAAGTAGAGCGGGATGGTCTTTGCGTAGGGAGAAGCGGCACGCATTGCGTCCATGGCTGTGGGAAGCCACTTCCAGTAACTGTCACGATTTTGAGGCTCGTTCAAGAGCTGGATACCGACAACATTGGTCACATCCGAAATCTCCTTGGCAATCCAGACAAGAAGCTCAGTAGTGAGACCTTGGTTCCAAGAGTTGTACCACTGGATGTTGCCATCGTTGAGACCGGAGTGAGCTTGACCGTTCTGAGAGCCGTAGGCACCGTGAAGGTCGACAATGACACCAATGTCGTACTTAGCAGCCCAGTTGATGGCTCGAGCGATGTAACGCCAGCTGAACTCGTAGACCGACTTGTACTGCTCAAAGGGGCTGTAGTGAGTGAAGTAAGGTCCGGCAGACCAATAGCCGATGGGTAGGCGAACAGTGTTGATTCCCATCGCAGCTAGGTTGCGAAAGTCATCTTCGGTGATCCAAGTATCCCAACGCTGTTCCATGTAGGCTCGAGCAGACATGAGACCATCTGCGGAGGTTCCGAAACCATCGAGGATATCGAATTCGGCCTGCTTGGTTCCAGTAGCGCACGACATGAAGCCACCTTCCATCCAGCCTTCCTGCACGAACCAAGCGCCTAAGTTGACGCCCTGCTGCTGTCGATAGCGCATAATGGTTGCCTTCACAGGGTCAAACTCCGGAAAGGTGGGAGCAGGGAGTTTGTCCCATCCACCAACGGGAGTATATCCGGTGGAGTAGGGGCAACGACCTGGGCCAACCTTTCGCGAGGAAGCAAGTTGACGACCCGAGTCAGTCGAGTTGGCAGACTCAACCGGAACATAGAGAGTGGAAGGAACACCCCAATCAGAGGACTTGTGAGTCGCAGTCCAATCGGTGGTCGAACCTGTCTTCTGCACCTGGAAAGTGTTGGGTTTGATGTTCATAGTGTTACGCCCATCAGTGGTGCCGTTCGCGATCGAGCTTGTCTGGTTGGCACTGGGAAGCTGCGGAATGGGCTTGTAGTTGGCCGCTGCCAGCGAGAGAGCGCTTGCAACGGCATTGAAACTCGTGTCCCTTGGAATAAGCCTCATGATGGCAAGCTACTGAAAGGTCGAGTTATCTGAAATGGAGAGTCGATGAAAAGAGTGTGAAGCAAGTCGATGTGTCTGAACCGGTCAGAAGAGCGATGCTTGCAGTAGTGGAGGCTCCGGGCCTTGTTGAAAAGATTACTTTGGCGTCCAAAGAAGAAAGGGAAAGGACAGAAGAGACGCAAAAGGGGAGGACCAGCCTCGAAGATGATGCTATCAAGGTCGGAGGATCAGATGATGGAGAAGCAGAAGAAGGATGGTGGTAAGGGAAGGGGGAAACTTGTAACCCCTAAGAGAGGCGACACGGTTTAAGAGACTCAGCCATAGCTGAACAGTCACTCGTTAAAAGTTACCAAGACGGGGAGGCGAGATCAGAGCAGCGCCAGGAACCGATTACCTGATTCAAGCGGAAGTGACTGAGGAGTGGCCATAGATCCAGCATGGATACCACAACGGAAGCCCGGATCAGTTCAGAATTGAACTTCTCTTGTCTAGCACGCCGCCTTCTGCATTCGGATTCTCTAGTCTTGGCGGAAAGCTGAAAATTACAAGCTCGCCAAGAGACTCAGCCACCATGACCACACGATGCGCCGCAAGAGTTAAGGTCTATCATATCTCTAGTCTGTAAGTCACTATAGTCTCGACGGACTCAGCCAAGAGTAGAAGTCCAAGCCAAGAAGAAACTGAGGGACATGTTGCAGGATGGCTTCCGGACGAAGGGGGTGCGCCCATGCTGAAGGCGCAGTCTTTTCAACATCCACCGTGATACAGTCGCATGTGGAAAGCACTTCATGAGAGGATACCCTCGACTAGAGTCCATGCTGCAACATCAACCCAAGACAAAGCTGCTATGACGATACGAGAGTGAGTAGGACTCAAATCGAAAGGCGGGCCAGGTTTCGCAGAAAATGACATGTCGCAACCTTCGGCTGCCAATTTTTGGCAGGCTGAAAAAACCTCCAAAGGGCGGGTCGATTGTTGGTCTCAAATCACGATTTGATACAGGTTGTGCTTGGCAATCTAATCCGCATCGCATCGGGCCTAGCCAGCGAGGGAACTGCAGAACGCTCCCTACACTCATGACAGCATGATAGAAAGCATTGAGTGAGCGAGTGTCGGAAGTTGCCAAGGATGTGGAATCCCTATAACGTAGTTCACGGAGATGCGGCGATCATGGAGATGAGGCAATGAAAGACATGGCTGATATTGATTTGTATCAAGACCGTCTGCATGTGATTCTGACGGCAGTGCTGTCCGTCAGGACCACGCTGGAGAGGCCAGCGACTGTCCTGCCTTGGTAGCCTTCTATTGTTGATTGTATTGTATTCTACTCGTAGTGCAGGAATTGTACAAGACTTCTGTGACTCCTCTTGCCTCGTGGCCTACCAAAGGTTTCAGTCCCCTGTTGGCGTTACCAGAGTCCACATCCCCCAGTATTACCGCTCTTGGCTCAACGCAGTTCTTAACCTCTTTGCTGCTATCAGTAAAGTTCACGCACAACAGTCCAAGCACTCAAAATGTCAATTTCCAGGAGATTGTAGGCCATTAGAGCAGCAAGGGGTGGCCACGCAAGATACTAAAGTGCAACAGCTGATGGTGCTGAAGCTGGATCAGCTGTGCCTGATAAACCCAAGCTGTGCTATCCACCGTTGAAGGATGTTGGTAGCCCGGCCAAAATGCAGGACTTGGCTGCTTCTCAGACAAGTAAGCTGTCCAGCCAGGAAGGTCGCTTTGGTTCCAACAGGTCCGACCTGACGCTGTTGCAGCCACACCGTCTTGTACTCTTGCCACGTTAATGCAGGTCACCTCCATTGCTTGTGTTACTTAGTTTGCTGCAAGAGCGCTCAGTAGACTTGACCTTTCTCTTTTGGGCTTTAGAATGTTTCCTTTGGAGAAACAAGGTGAACGTGAGATGGGAGAACCATTCTACCTCAAAAGAAAGCAGCTGCAAGCTGTGCTTTGGTTTGTTTGGACGCTTAGACTTGTCAGGGAGGAGCAGGCTATCCTATTGGAGTCCAAAGAGAGGCAGCAGATCACCCAAGCTCGATCCTGGTCAGAGGGAGGCATCGTTGCAGATGAGGTCGGCACGGGCAAGACATTGATGGCCATTGCCTTTGCTCTGACGGCTAGAGCATTTGGTTTCACAACACAGCCGACCGTTTTCATGGTAAAGAAAGGAGTCGCTGATCAGTACATCAGAGAAATTGTTCGCCATGTGAATCTTGAGGCTCATTTCAGTGTTTTGGACCTGACAGGGCAGAGCTCCAAGTCGAAGCTGATCCCTGAAGCATTCCTCTATGACGAAGACAGGTGGACGTCGTCCCTTTTTGTCGTACATCCACACAAGGTCTTGTACCCTGCTCACCTTGCACAAAGCCGTCCTGTTCCAACCAACCCATCAAACAAGTATGGCTTGCTCATTTATGACGAGGTTCACGAGTTCCCTCTCCCTGGTGCTGATTGCTACCAAAGAGAGTACAACATCTCAAGGGCTTTCTTTCACTGTGGGGTTCTCAGCAACACCTATTAGACAGCTGAAAAATTTCCTCTCTGTCCTCGCCTTCTGCAGGAATGCATCATCCCAAATGGCAGACAGTGATGCTGTCAAAGTGTTAGAACCGTAGGGTCTGGATAACGCAAGCGGCTACGGTTGGATCGGTAAGAGGGATACGGAGAGGTTGTAGGCTGTAGGCACAGGCGTATGAAGGGGTCAGGCACAATACTGTGTTGCCGTTGGCTAACTAAGTAATACATGCAACAAAGGAACGGAAGGTACCTTCGCTGTTGGGAGAGAACTCTAATTAAGACGTAGGTGCATTTGCCGCAGGACCCTAGGGTCGCAGGTCGAGCCACGCGCCTTGGGGCCGAGTGGTCAGCATGGCAGTCACGCGAGGTCTGACACAAAGAGGCACTCAGACCAAGGAAACGTGCAAACACTGCTCCAGCATCAGATGTTGACTGGCATCAGGATGTGCTTGATCCCGCATCTGATCGTGATCGAGCGGCAGAGAGGGCTCAAGAAAGCATCGTTGAGCTGGAGCGCCTCTTCTTCAGTGATTGCAAAGCCCTTCACACAGGAGGTACACAAAGAGCACAATCGCCTACTTTCAGAGCTCCTGCGGCCCCTAAAAGAAGGCTTCAAGACATACAAAACCCACCAGCAAAGCATCAAGTCTCACCATTCAAAATTCCGTCGTGGTCTTCATGCTTATGTCGCCCCTCAGGGCGATGTCAAAGCTGGTCCCTTTGTCTTGAAGAGAGCCAAAGATGCAGAAGGAAATGCTGCATACACAGTGCAGACGTTCCATGTTGTAGCAGATCAGCACGACAGACACAAGGTTGCTCTGGAAGACATTGCAAGGGACGTCAAGGAGATCTTAACCCGAGAGATTATGGAGCTGAGGGACTTCACAAAGAACAAGGCTACTCGATGTGCTAGCCAGCAGAACAAGACGCCTAGCAACAACTCATACAAGGTATACCACGCATCTTTGGTTGCAGCTTCCTATGTCAAGGAAGCGGGTAAGGCGAGCTCTGAAGCGCTTCCTCAAAAAGCAGCGCCAGGGATGGCTGTCAAAGGTCTTGTATCTCTTGGGTCAAAACAGGCAGAAAGAAATACATCAAATTGCAAAGATAGCTGTCAACTTGCCTAGCTTATGAACGGTGCTATTTAGGTGCTTTGTTGCCTCCTGCACTTTGCTGGTTATGGAATTTCTGGACAATGAGGTCAAAAGCCTTCAAACGTTGCTCCTGAATATCATTGTAGGACTTTGGTTTGACCTCTTCCTGCTCCACATCCAAGTCTGGGTCTTTTTGCCGTTTGGTTCCTTTTCTGTGCATCCATTCCAGTTTCAACAATGACAGTGTTGTTGTTGGTCAAAGAGTCCTCATGAGCAGCCATGTCTTCAACTGGCCTTGCTGATGAATCCTTCTGAGGTGCTTCAGAAGGGAGCTCTCTGTCCGCAAGCTCAGCTTCTTGAGATGCCATTGAGCGGAGCTCTTTGTCCGCAAGCTCAGGTTCTTGCAATGGCGTTGAGGGGAGCTCTTTTTTTCCTGCTGCCAAAGGCATTTGCTCGTCTTCTTCAACTATTTGAGCAGAGCCTTCATCATCGTGCATGCCTATGATCGATTCGTTGCATGCAGGAAGAGGTGGTAGAAGACCAAAGCAGGTGTCCCAGAAATGTGAAGGAAGTTCCGCAACTCCTGCGTCCTTCGCGTGATGTTCCCACGTTGCCAGACGAGGAAGTATGTCTTGAAGTTCGCAAATTTCAAGGAGACCAGCGCTGTCATCTAGTCCGCCTAGAGCAAGTAGATTGAAGCCTTTTGCTCGAGCCAGAGTTTGACCTCTCACATCATAAGAACCCCGCATCAGGACCTTGTAGATGAAACAGTTCTTGGTCTTGTAGCCTGACTTCACCAAAGACTTGTAAAAGAACGTGCCAAAGACCTTGTGTTACGTCCCACATGCCCTGCCCCCTTTTGTGGTGGCTGTCACGGCCGGTAGTGCGCTCTCCAATTGTCTTGGCTGTGGTAGTGGCCAAGGGAAAGGCCACGTACTAGAGCGCAACCCCATGTACCTCATTGTTACCTTCACTTGTCAATTGTATTTTACTCTACACTATCTAGTAGGTGGAATTCCAGGCCTTGCTACATCTTGTGGCCCACAAACTGCCCACATACCTGTGGTACCTGTCTTGGACTACCCACATCCGTAGTGCCTCAGCCCCAAGCCTCCCTGTGTCATGGCAAGGTCCCCAGACCCTTGGAGCTTAACACCTTGATGGTGTTATCGGTGCCCAAATGCTTTGCATTCGCAGCATCCTCAATGAGCTCCATGTATGGGTTCAGAGCGTCGCTCGAGACCCACATTCTAGGAAAGAGGCTCGTGAAGCCCGGCGTCTGTACTTTGCGCCCGTTGGCAAGCCAGACTTGTCGTGTAATCAGGATTGCCAACTTGTAGTACGCACCCACGATGGAGGGATCTACCGTTGGCGTTGCCGTTTTCGCCTTCTTCTTGACCGGAGAAGGCACGGTAGATCCTGAGCTTGTGGGGTCCTCGTTGGCATTGCTGTCTTCGTGACTGCGCTTGTTTGAGGTGTCAGCGGGAACTGGAGCAGTAGCTGGGGCGGGAGCTGGGGTGGGAGTGAGAGCAGGAGCTGGGGTGGGGGTAGTGGCAGTTTTCTTTGGCGGAACACCGGAGTGGAGATAGATTTATAATCTTAATACTGATAAAGCTAAGGCTCAAAATGAACTTAGTAATAAAGGTGGTGAAAACTGAACACATCACCCGTCTTTAGATAGAAGAAGCACAAATGCTTCTCTCGCTGTAAGCATTTGTGCTCCTTGGGTAGAGGCATCCAACCGTTCGGATTGGTGGCCATGTCGAGAAGGATATCTTCCGGAATATCATCACTACCCACTTGCTGCATCTGAACTTTGATGTTGAGTGTCTCGGTTTTGCTGATTCGAAACCTCCAATGATTGAGGCTGACCCTTGCTTTGCTCACTGCATCGTGCTTTTTGTGGCTTTGCACCAGCATTCAAGGCAGTTCAAAGGCAAACTTCGGCGGTTCCGACATGGTTACTTGAGTCTGGAATCAATATTGAAGGTTGGTGATCGAACCAGGGATGGTTGCTGGAACAAGCATGCGGAACAATAAGAATGCAAGAGCCAGCTCCAGACAAGGAATGTGCGAAGCCGCTTGCAACCACTGCTAAGATAACAAGCAAATGACTTTAGCAACAGAAGAAGAAGAGCTCCCCTCAATGGCGTCTCAAGAAGCTGAGCTTGCGGACAAAGAGCTCCCCTCCAAGGCACCTCAGAAGGAAGCATCAGCAAAGCTAGTTGAAGACATGACTGCTCATGAGGACTCTTTGACCAACAAAAATACTGTACCCCC